>OZ030012.1:72760790-72885790 GCA_964023405.1 Apodemus agrarius | reverse complement strand
TGACGAGCTTCAGATAGATGAGAGACTCTGCCTCGAAACACAAGATGGCTGGCTCCTGTGGAGTGACACCTGAGACTGGTCTCCATTCTCCACATAGACATCCACTTAAGTTCACACACACACACACACACACACACATGCATGTGTGCACCCATGCTCACCCACGCACGTGCACACACATGCTCACAAATACAAAGGAACTATCACTAATACAGGACACTATTACAGCAACACTCGGGAGCCTTCTTGAGGAAGGGGGAGCTGACTATGGCCTCCTTCTGAACCCCAATATCAGTCATTCTCTACCATCAACTTTACACACCATGGAGTGTTGGTATTCTGTCTAAGCTCCACCCCACAATTACCTGGCAATAGCCAGGTATGCTCTGACCCATATACCTAACCCACTCTAAGAGGGGCTGCCTGCCCCTCCTCACTCTCTTTCTCCTCTCATCCTCTTACCTCTCTGCACTCTCACCTCTCTGCCCCTCTTAGGCTCCCTTCCCCTCTCTCTCCACGTGGTCATGGCCAGCCTCTACTCCTCTCTCTCTTCTCTCTCTCTCTCTCTCTCTCTCTCTCTCTCTCTCTCTCTCCTATACCATTGACTCTCATCCTCTTCTCTAAATAAACTCTATTCTATACCATGTTGGTGTGTGTGTGTGTGTGTGGTCCTTCAAGGGGAGGGGATGCCTAGGCATGGGCCCGCTTAGGTACCCCCTCCCCCAAGCCGCCATGCCATACTCACTAATACCCTTTCTCTCTTTTATATCCCATCATGGAGGGCCTCCATTGAACTGGCCTGTGGGCATGTCCGTGGGGCATTTTCTTACTTGCTGGGATGGATGGCCCAACCCACTTGTCACCCTGGGCAGTTGGTCCTGAGGAGGTGTGTGTACGAAGAGGGGCATCATGGGAAGCTAGTAAGCGGCGTTCCTCTGTGGTCTTTGCCCCTGTTCCTGCCTCTAGGATCCTGCCTTGCTTTTCCCAATCAGAGACTGTAACTCCCAAGCCGTATAAGCCCTTTCCTCAAATCGAGCCCTGATGTTTTGCACAGCAACAGACAGCAAACTCTACCACTGAGCAACGGCTCTCTCTGTGATCAGGAATTTCTTCTCCTCTCAAGTAATTTGTATCCACACGTAGAAGTTCAAAAAGCCAAGTGTTTCCCTCAAAAGAGGACGGGGCTGCAGGGCACAGAGAAAGGCGTTTTCCCTCAGGCAAGAACGCCATTGCCTCTGGCTAGCTGTGGCTTTCCCGTCTAGTCTATTTGACACAAGCCCTCTGGGCCTTTCTTTTTCTTTCTTTCTGATTTACCTCGTTGAAGGGGAAGAAAAATCTGTGCTCCCGTTTGACATAATTGCTGAACACCCGACTCGGTCCCCACAGGTCCTGCGTAAATGTTATTATCTGCTGTTGTCTCCCATAATTACTGCCCCTTTCCTGAGTTGATGAACAGTTTCTGCCAATGACTGGCTTTGCAGTTAGCAAAGCGCCACTTTGCTACTGGCCTCGCTACCCGCCTCACGATCTCTTTATCTACGTTTCCTACAGTAACTTGTAAATTCCAGTGACTCATATCTCTCTTGTTCCAGACACTTAACTTTCAAATCTGTATTTTCCACCCTCCAGTGCACAATTTGTTTTACCTTCTCCTGCTTCTCCCTTTCATCATCCTTCAACCCTACAGCTGGGAAAAGCCTTCCTCCTGCAACTCGGCCCAGAACACCTTTGTTTGCCCCACTTCGCAGCCTCAAACGCGCGCTTTTGAAGGTAGATAATTTGAAGTATTCCCATGTCCTCTCGCATAAAAGGCATTTGTACTGGTGTCCTTCAGCCGAAACTTCTGTCAGCCTCCTACTGAGACATCCAAAGAGCCGGTTGGCTCACAGCCGTTGTTCCAGAAGCGGTGGCGTTTCTGTGGCAGGATTCCCACTACCTCTCGACTATGGGATGGACTGTGTAAGTCTCAGAGAAGGAAGGATGGGCGAGGGAAAGAGCGGTCGCTCAAGTCTCACTCCAGAAACGAGCTGCAGGGAGGAGGACTCTAGTTCCAAAACCGGAGAGGGCGATGTGTTTACAGACTTTGGTAGATAGGGCAGAAAAGGGGAAGGGAGGCTGTGGCTTCCTTTTGGGGTCCCATGGTTGGCCATTGCTAGGGGTAGTTGAGGAAATAAGGTGGATAGCAAGTGGGAAGGATGAGAGGTGGGGGTCATTACTGGGGTGATGGGGCAGGCAGGGCAAGAGTCTAGAAAATCAAAATCGAAGAGCTTGATGAAATGGTGTGGCTATGGCCAACAGACTGGTCAATGCAGAAAGGACCACTTGCAGCTGGGTGCTTCCTCTGAACTAAGTCACCCTCGGGAATGACTAAGTCACCTAAGAGAGAAAGTTGGTTTTTTTAAATTAGGGGGTGGGGCAATGCTTTTCTTTTGATGTCTTTCCTTTTTCTTCTCTCCCTGTGTCAACTTACAAGGGCTTTTGAACAGTTTTCAGGCTCTAAAGAGTTGGTCGAACAGCTAAGCTGGTTGGTAAGACTCATAGGCACTCTCCAATTAAAGGAACAGACCAGCTAGCTGTAAGAAAAAGAGGCCAGCTGTAGATCTAACACTGGCGAACAAATACAAGCTCAGGCCCCAATGTTGTGAACTCAACAGCAGTTACCAAGTCAAATAAGACACACTGTTCTTGTCTGAGACTTAAATGCCTTGCCCACTAATGTCAGTCATTTTAGTGGGTTTCACCTTCAGGTTTAAGGGTCTCTGATCAGGGAAGGTATTTGTAAGGAGTGTTCGGGGGATAGAAAACCCTTTTGCACCTAAGTGAGAGTTTATTCACCACACACACCCCAGAACCCACCCTCTTTCTATTGTAAATGTCATTGGATAAACCTATAGTAAAGAACAAGACCCAATTTTGATTTTTTAAAAAAATATTTATTTATTTATTTATTTATTTATTTATGTAATGTATGAGTGCTCTATCTGCATGTACACCTATGTTCCAGAAGAGGGCATTAGATCCTGTTATAGATGGTTGTGAGCCATCATGTGTTTGCTGGGAATTGAACTCAGAACCTCTGGAAAAGCAGCCAGTGCTCTTAACTGACGAGCCATCTCTCCGTCTCCCTAAAAAAATCTTTTTAAAAGTCATTTACAACTTTAAGAAAAAGAAGCACACTAGCACAGTTAATGTTGGTTACAAAAAGCAGTCGATGATTTGGTTTAACATGTTGGATAGTTTAAAAGAGCATTTAAAAGGGGGTTGTATGAAAGAAGACAAACCCAAAAGCCCAAGGATATTAAACACTCAAAATTATGCTTCCCTCATCACTAAAATGGTGTGATGTTAGTATTTACCATTTCAAATCCTTAGCTCTTCCTGGCCTAACTGAAACAGAAACTTTTTTCCACAGGGACCTAAATTCCCTGTGGGAAAACACTAAAACATTTCCAGCTAATGGTATGTATTGATCATACAAAGGCTCACAGTGCTCCCAAACCTCTAGGAACACTTGAAGATGAATTGATTTTAAAAGGAATAACAGAAGTCACATTTGAATTAGATATTAGGAGGGTTTTGTTTGGTTTGGTTTTGCTTTTCTCTTCCTTTTCGTTTCATTTTAGACTTTTCCCTAACTGAATAAAGTAAAAATTTGTAGAAGTGCTTTCTTATAAAAGGATTATTGAAATAACGTTTTCTAAATCAGCCACACTCGGGAAATGATAAATTAAGGCTAGCAACCACTCTCAAATCAGACGCGCGCGCGCGCGCGCGCGCGAACACGCACGCGCGCGCGCGCACACACACACACACACACACACACACACACACACATACATTTGCACAGGTTGAACTGACAGGCTGGCAATTTTCGCCTTAAATTGTCTGCGTTTGCCTGGTTAATCTCACATATTAAATAAAAAACACGAAGTGCTTTAGCTGGCATGTAGACGGTAATGTTTGATTCCTAGAAAGACTCAAGGGTGCGGTGGTGGTGGTGGTGGTGGGGGCGATGGAGAAAGATTAAAGAACTCTCCCTCTCCGGGCGAGATCCAAAAGTTCCACATATCCTCCCCTCTTCAGCAAGTGTCTCCTCAGAGAACAATATTAAAGGGATCTTAAAACACAATCAATCATAAAATATAATTTGCATGTCAGTAGGGTGTTTGGGGATTGAGGAAGAAGGGGATGTGTGGGTGGGGCTGCGGGGCGGCTGATGGGGGAGGGGAGGCTTGGCAACCCATTCTCCCTCAAAGGCATGAGGCACAAGAGGGAGTCCTTTTCGTGCTTCCCCAGGCAAGGAGCATCTGTTCTCCAGCACCCCCAGAACAGGGGTGCTCTCCTCCCCAGTCCAGTGCGACGCGGTGGTTCCCTCCAGCCCGGGTGTGAGGCAGCCAGCCAGGGGGCTCAGCCGAAACCCTGAAAAGTCACAAATCACTGGTTCAAATAGACCCGCTTCTTCAAAGGAGCGCTTGGGGGGTGGTGGGGGAAGAGGGCGGGGACATGCTGAAAGCGATTTAAGACCCCCCTCGGAGAGCGGTTTTGGCACCTGGGCCATTATGCTGGAGCTTGGACTATCTGACCAGTAACAAGAGACATTGAAATGTACCCTATTAGGATGGTCCATCTTCCCTGGATTAGTCAGGCATCCCATATAAATAAGTAAACACCCAAGTCACCCCCACTAGACCCCCGAAACATTCCCCCTTTCACTTTCTTTCTCTTGATTTTTTTTTCCTGAGAGGGACCAGAGATTAGAAAAAGAGGTCTTGTGTATTCAAAATGCTAATTCAGACTTCTTTCTCTAATGCACTCATGAAACATTTTAATTGTCTGACTTCGCATTCAAAAGCCTTGTTTGCGACTCCTAATTGCCGGCTGCTTTGAACAAATAATTGAAATGCATGACTTGTGGGGTCTGCTTAAACAATTATAATGTGCTTTGCCGCTAGGTGCAGGTTCCCCCTCCCGCCCCGAGTCCCCTTTTGCATAATGACTAGCAGCCAGCCTGGTATTTGCAGCCCAGTTAAAACCGTGCTAATTTGCTGCGGAGAGCCGGGCTGTGGTGGTGGCCTTACCTGCGTTAGTGCTTGCCACAGCAAAAACGGCTCCAATAGTTCAAGTGAATGTTACCAAGACCTTTTCAATTTCTGCTGAGAGAATCCCACTGGGGTTTGCTTTTCAAAATACAAATCTTTCACGGGCCTGTTAGTTTTGGATTTCCACGCAATTTATGGTGCCCTTTCCCTGCAAATTCTTCCCAACCTGATTTTTTAACAGTTTCCAGCAAATAGGTCCCTGGGTCTCCAGTGGCGGCCGTTGGAGTTTAGAAATGAAACAAAAGCACAGAGATCCTGGGAATGCCCCGGGCGCTGGCCACTGTGGGCGGCTCGGGACCACACACAGGGGTGCCCCTGAGGAGAGGCTCCCACTTTCAGAATCTAGAACACACTGCCAGACCAAGTCCTTTCTGGCTTCTTTCTGGGAACTCTGAAAGGAGGAGAAAAATGGGAATTCTGCTCACTTTCTTTTGGAATCTTTGATTTTTTTTTTTCATGGTTGCGGTGGAGTTCCGAACCCTTCACAAACCGGATTCTTGACCTCTTAAATGGGACAGTTTGTTGGCATGAAGTATCTCCACACGGCTGCACCGCCATCAGCACTGTCTGCTCCCAGAACTCATCAAACAGCCAAGAAGCCCACAGCCTTTCAACACAGGCCTTCTTTTTCCCTCCCCTCAGCCCCTGGCAGACACCACCTTACTTTCTGTCCCTTTGAATTCTACAAGTCTAAATGAAGCAGACACACAAATGAACCATCTTTAAATGTACCAGAAAAGAATCAAGTTTTTACTAATAGAGCACATTTTCGGAAAGAACCACCAAGTTGAACAACCCACTGTTGGAGGTGTTTTGTGGGAGGTACCTAGTAGGTTAAAATGGTACACTTAAAAACTAAACTGTTTGAAGTGCTCAACTCTGCATGGTGTGGGGGTGGGGGGACCCACTAAAAATGACATCTTTGTTCCCGGGGACCCCCTGCATGCTCGCAGCAATCTGCTGAGGTGACCACAGAAGAAAACGTGCGGTGGCCCAGGCACTGCAGTTTTACACTCTGTCAGTTTTAAGTGCTTACGATGACCCGGGAGGATGTCCGTCTTACACAGGTGGGAAGATGAAGGTCAGCAAAGCTGGGTTACTTGCCCAAAGTCACACAGCTTCTTCCGTGGGGAGAAAGGGATTCAAGGGTTAGGGTTAGAGAGTGAGACTTCAAAGTCCCTTTGAGGCCGCTGAGCTGCGCAGCGGGAAGGAGCCACAGGAAGTGGCACTTCAAAGATCCTTGGCTATTTGGCTGGGGGAGCCAGGATTAACACCAGCTTGCCCCAAGACACAGGTGTAGCGCTTGTGAGGAGGCTGAGGAGAGGGAATTCCTTGCCATTGTGATGAGTGTGCTGTACCGAGGCTGGAGCAGGTTGTCCCCAGCGGGTGGGATTGGAACCCTCTGGGGGCCTTTCTTGCCTGGTGTTTCTTGGTTTAACTAATCTCTAGAGAAGAGTCTAAAGATTATCTTCATAACCCACTTAGGAGCTGAGAAAGACATTCATTCCAGGAACAATAGCTGGCTTTTATTGGGCGATTAATGCACACCCAGCTTTGGGTCATTTGCAAATGCGGGCAACCTTATTCTCAAGTTCACATACTCGGCACTGCCCTAGATAAACACTCCTCAGATAGAACTGTCCTCGAGGCTGCACTGCGCCCTTCATCCCCATTTCTCCGGCGGAAGCCCACACACCTGCAATTGGGCTACACTGCCCCAGAGAGATGCTGGTCTCTGGGTAGGCCAACCATGCCATGCAAAAGGACAGAAGTCAACAATGTGGCTTTTCTAGGATAAAGTAATCCAACCCTCTGGGTAACTAACTGTCTTAGAAATATTCGCATTGTTAATCTTGTTGCCTAGAACATCACCAAAGATCTCCCTATCCCCCAAAAGCTGAAGTTAAGCCTGCGAATGTGGTCTGCTATTGGGAGACTAGACATCCATGATAGATTACACCAGTAACCATCAGTTAACTTCAGACCCACGCCCCAATCCTGTGGCTCTGTGAGCTTCAGCACATTTCTTCAGTTTCAAGTCTCAGTATCCTCTTTGATAAAATGGAGATTACACCCCAGATTAGGAAAGTGGCTCAGTTCAGAGATTGTTTGCCTTGCTGAGCACAGGAGGACCTGCGTTCAGGCCCCCAGCACCCATGGGAAAGAACATTAGACAGATGTTCATGCCTAATCTCAGCACCAGGGAGGCAGAGATCATGAACTCCGGGTTCAGAGAAAGACTCTGTCTCAGAAAATACGGCTGAGAATGACTGAGGAAGACACTCAATGCTGACCCCTGACCTCTACATGTGCTTGCATACACATGCACCCCCTCCCCCAACCAGTACCTACTTTGGATAGTAGAAAGCGTTACCTAGGTACTGATACACACAGCTCACAGTTATTGCGATTGGAAATAGAAATTAACTGTATTATTTCACCAGAACTAAGCCAGGCTTCTGCTCTCACTTGCAGATTTCTGCTGCACGATACCAGAGGAGACAAATAGCCAGCAATTGGACACCTGTACCCATTTCACAGGACAGCTGATTAACGGCCTCCTGTCAATCATCATCCTAAGCGAGCCAATTGTTCTGACTGGTCTAGTCTTTCACGAGTGTGATGTCGTCATTGCTGGTCACCAGCCCCTCCAGAGAATTGCCCGCCTTGGCTACACAGCTCACAAGTGATACAGAAAAAAAAAAAAAAGTAACTGTTCTTTTGCCAACACCTGCTTCTCTCAACGCCCTCTCCCTCCACCCTGCCCTCTGCCACTGTGTCGAAAGCGCTGAGATCACTCTCAGTTGGCTTTTGTAACTGAAGGAACAGATAAACTAGAATAAACACAGGAAAGAAAAAAAAAAAAAGGAAACCCACCCAAGATCTCCGTTCTGACTTATTTTTGAAGATTTGACTCACTGGCTGCCACCTGCTGAGCCTGGCAGCATCCCTGGGCACCACAGCTGACTCAATTTGCCCCTCTAGTCTGGGGCAGGAGAGCACACTCAAAAGCACGCCTACTCAGTCAACCTTGTGCTCCATTCACAGAGACTTTCAGGACTTAACCTCAAGCATTCGTGGCTTCTTTTTATCCTGCACCCAACCCAGCGTCGAATATACCCGAAGTCTGAGGGGTGTCTCATCAGCATCCTCACTGTTAGCAGGCTGGGACACTTAGCAGCTTGGGATAATTTAAGCATCAAAATGACTAAGTCTGGAGCTGGGAAGAAAGCGAAGAGATTGCTGTGCAAGTGTGAGGACCTGAGCTCAGAGTCCTTGCTGCTTTGGCAGGGAACCCGAGTTTGAGTCCTAGGACCCATGTCAGGCAGCTCACGGCAACTTCCTCTAACTCCACCTCTAGAGAAGCGACGGACCTTTGCTAGCCTCCGTGGGCACCCAAATTCTTACATGCACATACCCTTCCAACACACATAATCAAAACTAAAATGAAATAAGTCTTTTTTTAAGAAAAACACAAGGTAGATGGTACAGGAGGAATAACCAAGGTTGACCTCTAGCCTACACACACACACACACACACACACACACACACACACACTAATAATTGTAAGTTCATTAAATTTATAAACAAAACAAAACAAACCCAAAACACCCCGCTGTCCATAAAGACACTCACCAAAGCAGAAAGGCATCCCTATTGATGATCAGTGGAGTAGGCCATGATGCCAATACCCTATTCTAGAAGTTAGTAAACAAATGGAAGAAATTATGCTGATTTCTATGGAGCTGGGGAGATGGCTCAGTAGTTAAGAGCACTTGCTGCTTGTAGAAGACTCAGGTTTGGTTCCCAGCACCCAGATGGTGACTCACAAGTATCCATAACTCTAGTTCCAGGGTATCTGATACTTTCTCCAGCCTTCATGAGCACCAGGATCACATGCAATGTACTTATATACATGTAGGCAAAACACACACACACAAAACAAACAAACAAACTTAAAAACTTTGGTCTCATGGGGAGTGGATGCGCCTAACTTAATGATTCACTGGATATCCCCCACCCTCTCAGAAAAGAAGGGGAGGAGAATTGGGGGGTAGGGACAGGAGGGAACATCGATTGAGATGTAAAATATAATAAAATATTAAATAAATAAATAAATAAATAAATAAATAAATAAATAAATGGAAAAATAGACTTAAAAAAGAATTATTGTACTTTCCTATCACAACTGTCTTAAAGTAATGGTCAATCCTTTGTGGATGGAGCAAAGCCTTCTTTTGTGAATACCTAATGCTGAAGGAACTGTCAGGACTCCTAACATGTGTACCCTAGATACAGCATCTGGAAAATCCAGAATTAGAAGAATCCTTCAGGAAGCTAGCTGCTTCTTAAAGCCAAGGGTTAGGGCGACAGGGACGACATGGAGGAGGAGAGAGCGCCCTCTTCCTGCAGCTTCCCAAATACAGTATTAGATGGGAAAATGTGGCTGGTTCTTTCATCTCCTGAATGCAGTCAGGCCTCAGCAGGCAAGAACTTGACCTCGCCGGGCAGCTGAACAGAACCAGCTCAGTCTGGACTCCTAAGTCTGCCTTTCCTCCTCTTGTAAGGTGACTCAGCCTTGGTGAAGGCGACACGGCAGTTTCTCTCAAACCATGTTTCCCTCGTGACCTTCCTTTGGTGTGTGTTGTCTCCACTCCGGTGGACGGTCTCTGGTGGGGCCTCTCTTTCTGCCCTGGCATTGGAAGCCCAGCAAACCAAGCTCCCAAGGGGCAGGTGCCTCACTTCTCAAAACCTCTCCAATCCACTGAGAAGCATTTCAGAGCCCCGAGTCCATGGCTCACGTGGAGAAGGGGGCATGCTTCCACGGAAACGACTCAAGGCCAAACAGAGGAAACATGGTCAGTTTGTACTGACATGGTTTGAACATTAGGTGAGCAATCGTAGATACGTATGCACCTAGCTGATTTTACTTGATGTTGTTCTAGAGCAATCAGAAAACCATACATACTTTTTCCCAGCTTGTGTGGATGTTGCAGTTCTGTAGTGCAGACTTTTCTTCCTCCTTCCTCTTCCTCTACTTCTTCTCCCCCCTCTTCCTCCTACCCCCACCTGCCCCCTCCAGCCTCCAAGGGGCAACCATCCTCCCATTTGCTTATCAACACTGCCTTGCTCTAAAACCAGCACCGAGTCCAGGGTGAACCATGTTCTCCAATACAAATTTCATTCTCTTCATAAACCAATTTCTCCTTCACCAGGCAGCATCTTTCACACCTGCAGACACTTCTGACATAGCCAGCCCTCTCTTCTGAAGGGTCATGGCTTCCAAGGCACTGCATGCATACAGGACACACATAAACATGCATTAGACACTCGAACACACATAAAATAAAAATAAAGAAATCTTTTAAAATATCTGATTGCCCAGATCACCACTGTCTAGTGCTGAGGAAAAACACCATGACCGAGGCAACATAACAAAGTACTTAATTATGTCTTTTGGTTCCAGAGGGTTGGAGACCATGATCATCATGGCATGGAGTGTGGCAACTAGAGGCCAGCATGGCACTGGAGCAGAAGATGAGAGCTTTATGATTCACAGGCACGAGGCAGAGAGAGCACACTGGGAAAGGTGTAGCCTTCTGAAACCTCAACGCTCACTCCCAGAGACACACCTCCAACAAGGCCACACCTCCTCCAACAAAGCCACACCCCCTAATCCTTCCCAAACAGTTTCACCAACCAGGCACCAAGTATTCAAACATAAGACTCTATGGGGACCATTATTATTCAAACCACCACACTATCACACATACCTATTTTTCTGCCAGTATCTATATCTATGTAACCTCAAACACTTCTGTTAATATTTTCTGAGTAGTAAGATAATGAAAGAGTAATCATTCTTCAATTTTTCTTTTATCAGCTTGCATTATCTTTGTCCAAAACAAATACATATTTCCAGTTCAAAATTATCAGCAGAAGTGTTAGGATCAAAGTCATGCATCCATGCCTGGCTGTACCATGGCACATGGAACACAGGAAGATGTGCAGGGTGATCTGTCTAACAGTCAGTTCTGGTTTGATTTCTGTTGCTGGGATAAAATACCCAGACTGAAAGCAACATGGCGGTGGGAGGGTTACTTTAGCTCACAGTCTATCACTGTAGGGTAGTCAAGGCGGGAACTCAAGCAGCTGATCCCATCACATCCAAGGTCAGAGAGAAACAAACACATGCATGCTGCCTGTTGCCTCAGTGGTTCAGGGCCCAGCCCAAGAAATGGTGGTGCTCACCGTGGGCTGGTTCTTGATACACCAATTATCAATCAAGACAATCCCTCACAGACAAGTCCACAGGCAGACCTGATTGAGTAATTATGTAATTCCTTAACTGAGACTCCATTCTTGAGATTTATTTTATTTTATATACATGGGTGTTTTGCTTGGATGTATGCCTGTGCCTCATGTGTTTTCATTGCCCTTGGAAGCCTGAAGAGGGGTTCGTATCCCTTAGAAGTAGAGTTACAGACAGTTGTGAGTTGTCATGTGGATGCTAGGAACCAAACCTTCGTCCTCTATAAGAGTAGCCAGTAGTCTGAACCACTGAGGCATTTTTCCAGATTTTATGTTGTGGCAAGTTTACATTTAAAAGTAACCAGCACAGCTATTATGTAACAAGGGCCCTCCTGCCTTTGCAGGGGAAAAGATGTTACACAGAGATGCCAAGGCGAGTCTGGGCAAACAGGTTGAGGTGAGCTCTTCTCAGTTTGTTACTATTAAATCACACATTTTGGTCTACTCTGATTATTCTTCTGTGTCACTCTTGCTTTTATAAACACTAACAGTTGTCCTTGTATCTTAAGTTTCTGCACACAAAATTTCTATTCAAAGAATATGTCTGCTTTCCTCTGATTAATCTGTCTTTGTTCCATGGGGGTGCCTTGATGTTAAATCTTGCAATGGCTGAAGCAAAGAAATATTTTTCCCCCTTCACAGTAAATAATTTAAGTTGGGGAAACATTCTAAGAATCAAGTTAATAGGTGTTTTCAGCTCTCCAGACAGTCCCTTTGGCAAAAATATGTGTTCAGTCCTTACTATGTGTCCTTTGTGCCAGAGAAAGGATGTCGATTAGAGTAAGTGACCTCTGCTCTCACCAAACAGGAGTCACTCACAGCAAGTAATAGGAGAATTACAATAGATGAAGAAGAAAGGGAGGGAGGAATATTTGAATAGAGGAATTCAAAATACATTAATTTCTGAGTGTGTGTGTGTACACATGTGTCTGGGAGTGTATGCACCTTGTCTACAGAGGCCAGGAGAGGACGCTGGTGTCCTTTCCTGTCACTCCCCATTCATTCCTCTGAGGCAGGGACTCTCCATCAATCAAGGGATTGCATTTCTCAGCTGGGCTGGAAGTCCAGGAAGCCCCAGTAATTATTTTGTCTCCACTCTCATTGAAGCTAGGGTTATAGGTATATGGGCAGGTCACCTTGTTTGATACGTGGGTGCTGGGATCCAAATTCTAGTCCTCACGATTTTGCAGTAAGCACTCTTAACTGCTTAGTCATCTCTCCAGCCCCAATAACAAAAATGTTAGTGAATATATTAGAGCAGAAAAGAACATTTTTGAGCTGAATAGTCTCTAATGGGGCCTCAAATGACAAGATGCTTCCTATGTAGAGAAGCATATAGGCTGGCTAATTTGCCTTTTTAAAAAAGGTTCAGTAGTGCTAGATCTTTCTATCAGTGTATGTCCTCTTTGGCAGTATCCAGATTTACTTGATAGCCATCTTTAGTACATTATCTGATGGCCTCACACACACAAAATATCCAGAAAGATGCCATGAACTGACCACAAATCCAGATACAACGTCTTGTAAACTTTTGGGGGATGGGATGGTCTCCAAGGAGACCTGGAAGAAAGAGAGCCACGGCAGCATAAATTGATCCTAAAGACCCTTGGTAAGGTCTTCAACAGAAATTTCAGCTGATTGCCCATTAAAAGCAAAGCATATGGCCCTGCCCCTCACCAGCTGCAGCACTTGGGAGAGCAGGCCCTGCCCCTTGACGGAGCAGCACAGTGGAGCTGGGTCTGATGGTGTGGGTGCTGGGCAGCAGGCCCAGTAGGCATGCACACAGGAGAGCCGATTCCATTTGGCTGTGTGGTGGCTTTTGCACAGGGGTGGGGGTGATGCCCTTACTCCCTTGCCTCTTGCCACCTCCAGCAGGAGGGAGAACTGGCCCTGTCCCTGGCTGGCTGGGCATTGGGTGAGTTAGCTGGGGCAGTGCTGGAGAGCTGGCAGGCTGATCAACTCTGCTACCATGCAGGGCTAGATGCATGACCTTGAGTGGGTTCACCCTGGCATCTACTCCATCTATGAACTGCTGGTGCATTTCAAGGGGCCGGTCTTGCAGATCCAAAGCTGCAGCTCTCCATGATCTGCAGGCAACAACAGGATAGCTGAGAAGAGTCCCAGTGAGGATTCAGTATTGATGGTGTAGCAGAAGCCAGAGACCTCGAACCAGACCAATGACTTATTGCAATAAATATTCTTAAGTAAAGCTGTGTGGTCAAAAGGGTGTACTGAGGGCTACACTGTAACATGTTACAGCTTACACAATGAGATTTTTTTTCTTTTGTGTTGGGGGGTGTTGCAAGGGTTTAGGGTAGATATGAAAGGTTGGGGAGATGAATGGGGCTGGGTGCATGAGGTGGTGTTCACAGAGAACCGATGAAAAGTAAAAATCAAAAAGAAAAAACAAGCAAAGCATACACATAGGAATGTATGGTCAAGACGTGAACACTCGGAAGTCCTCATGTCTCACTATGGATGTCAGCTCAAGATGTGTGTGTGTGTGTGTGTGTGTGTGTGTGTGTGTGTGTGTGTGTATGTGTGTGTGTGTATAGGTGATATATTTACATGTACATATGTGTGAAAATTTGTACATGCATATGTGTATGCTGTGTGCACATGGAGACCGGAGGTCAATATCAGACATCCATATCCCTTCTCATCTAGCTGGTTTTTAGTTTGTTTGGTGTTGGGTCTTTGGTTTGTTTGGTTTTTTTGAAACAAGAGTTTTCGGCTGAACTGGGTGCTCACTGGTTTGGTGAGGTTGATTGTCCAATGAATGCACGCCAGCAATCTGCTTGTCCCTTCCCCTTAGTGAGGTTACAATTGTGTACTACCACATAGGCTGGGGGGGGAGGGGGGGTCTGAACCTAGGTCCACATGTTTGCATGGCTACGGTTCTCAATCTGTGGGCCACAATGACCTTTTCACAGGGGTCGCCTAAGACCATCGGAAAACACAGATTTGCATAACCATAGGAAAATTACAGTTTATGAAGTAGCAAAGAAAATACTTTTATGGTTAGAGTTCACTACAACATGAGGAACTGCACTAAAGGGTCGCAGCATCGGGAAGGGGGAGGACCACCGCTGTATGGGAGGATTCCTCAGAGCCTTGGTTTAAGTTTTTAAGTTTGATTCTCTGCTATTCCACGGGGAATCCATTCTTCCTTCTGCCAACATTCCTTTGCAGTAAGCATTTTCCCCAGCTCACCATGGCTGCTCGATGAAGACGGATGGGTCTGCATTTGGCATTCTAATTATATTCAAGAATAATGACCAGGAAGATGGTGGGGAAGAGATGATAATTTATTGCTCACATTACTTCCACCCTAACTAAGAAGTATTCAGAAGGGAACTGTCAATTCCTCCCAGGATTCACCTGGAACACTTGGAAAAAATAGAAGACGAGGTGAAAAAAGGGAGGGAGCTTCAGCCCCTTCCCACAGGATCGTGACGGGGATCTGTAGATATTCCCAAACGTTTCTGCCGACTTCCCATCCAGGGAACGACGTTAGCTTATCAGAAAAGGAACTGGTGGTCTTACACATCACAAGCCTGTGCTAGGTGTATATTGCTTTTCAAATTAGCTTTGCAAGGTAGATGGCGCTCTACCTGTTATGCAGGAGGAACAAATGGAAACCCAGAGCATAACTTGCCTAGAGTCACAGATGAGACCCACGTGGGACAGGAATCTGAACTCAAGTATGACTCTAAATCCAGGTGATTACTTTTGTGTGCATCTGTCAATTACAAGACACTAGGAGCTACAACTGGAGCATCATGGCCCTCAAGGCCGTCATCTTGCCGGAATTCCCAGGGCTTTGAACAGCAGGGAGTAAATTCAGTGTCTTGGAGTTCTTGTCATTCACGCCAGAGCCCAAGCCAGAATCCACAGATGGAGAGGTTATGGTGTTCTGTTGGTAGGGGACTGGGGCTAGCCCACTGATGCTCATGGGCTGTGGCTCACACACCAGCAAACAGTGGTCTCCTAGGCTAACCAATGTTCTCTTGTCACACTGAGCGAGATCGGCATTGCCTTCCCCATCACCCCCCTGTCTGCTGTTTGGTGGGTGGAAGGAACAGATGACTTTGATGGCATAGGAAGTGAAACTGATCACATAAAGAAGTATGTTGAGCAAAGCACTTCACAGTGTTACTCATGTTCCCACATGAGCAAACTGTGCAGAATATTCCTGTCATGGGTGGAATTAAACACAAATGGGTGTGACCTACACAACACTGTGTAAACAGAACAGGAAGACGGGGAGAAAATTAACCCTTCCTTGATCTTCATCCTGCGTCCACTCTCAATATCTCATAAATATGAAAGCATATGTGACACATCTGACAATGGTGGTATCCATCTCTCACTGTACTCTATGGAGTAGATGTGGTCCACCACTTTGCAGATGAGGAAACAGGGCTCTCCAAGTCAGCTGTTCCACCGAGATCCACAGTGAATTTATACCAAGTGAGGTGAGTGTTACCTGACCGCTTTAGTTCTATACTACCTCACAGTGCAAAAACTGGACATGCAATTATGGTAACAATAACCTGGTTCTTGCTGAAATAATCTAATATAAATGCAAGGGCAGAGTAGCTACTCGAGTATCCACTAAGTGTGTTTGTAAATTGGGGATCTAAGGGGAGTTGTACATGATAGATCTAACTGTGATTCTGTAAGTTACACTATCATCCAGTTATTCATTTACTCATTTTAACATACATTGACTACCTATGTTGTGTTATTGACGTTGTCTAGGGAGAAGTAACAAATTCATATTTACCTCAGAGAGGACATCAAGGACAGACCAATGAAATGTCTTCACCCAAGTCCAGCTTAGTGAACCCATGTTTATTGGTATTACAGGACTTCAGGTGAGTCAAAGGCAGCTGTATCACTGTAGAACCCCACCCAGCACAGGTGACAGCTCACGAGAGTTGTATCCCCAGAGCATCTGCACAACTCATGCGCAGCCAAAGAATCCCTCCAGCAGTGGTTATTGCTTACATGTCCTGGGAAGGCACCTTGTGGATCCTGTAAGTTTCCAGAACATCCTCAGACTTGTTTGATTACTTCCTGAGACATTTTTCATTTACTTCCTGAGTCTTAAAGGGCCCACCCTCCAGAGGGAATTTTCAATTTAGAGAACATAGCCGCACAGCAACCTATTATGTATCACAGTTGAGCAAAGAGACAGAGTGGTAAAAACATATCAGTCAGGAAAGAAAATAAGGATGGACTAAACAACATTATGATAATGAGATTCTGGGAGGCCATAGGAAGTAATGAAAATTCCTTTACATAAGGGGAGCAGGACAGCTTTGTGAGAGGGGGTATGGAAACCAAGGCCAAGGTAAGGAGGAAGCAGCCGCGCACAGACGAAAGGACAACTGAGAGAAACACAGGGAAGACTTCTACCAATGGAGGGTATGACTCCATGATGAAGGGAGCACACAGAGGTGTCAGGAGAGGCAAGCAGCACCAGGCTGTGTTCAGAAGTCCAAATCTTATTCTAGCTGTTCTGGGAGTCTCTCTCTCTCAAAAAAAAAAAAATCAAATCAAAACAAAACAAACAAACAAAAAACTTGTTGGCTGTACTCATCCCATGTTTTTCAGAAAATTCCACTTTATTCTGCTTTTACATGTTTAAAAAGAAAGGATTGTAACTCCACAAATTACCTAGGTCTTCATTGACTATGGCTGCATCCAACATGCATCTATCCATTTGCATCTGGGCAAGCATGTGAATTCTCTGTGGCAGGCTATAGCCAGCATCATCCAGAAGCTTCCAGGCTGTGGATTAGAAGGCGCCTGTTTCTCACAGGTCCAAGAGGTATCTAACTGTAAGACAGATTCCAGACTGCCTCTCTGACTCAGCAGAGGTCAGCTCCTATAAGGTCCTGTAGTGTCTATTCCTGGTTGTCAACTTGACTATATCTGGAATGAACTACAATCCAGAGGAAGACTCACCTGTGATCCTAATCTGAAGGCTGAGAGATACAAGTTTCTGACCTGGATCTTGGCATGAAGATCTTCAGACATAGTGGCTATGAATTCCAGAAGATTAAGACTGGGAGACCTCTGAGTTCAAGGTCATCTGGGATTAAAGGCATGGCAAAACACACCTTTACTCTGGGTCACACCCTCTGCTGGAGACCTACATAGGGACAGTGGAAGAAGGAAGATTCACTCTCTTCTTCCCCTGCTTGCCTTGTGGGACTGAGCAACTGCTAGATCCTTGGAATTTCATCCATAGCTGCTGCTGACCATTGTTGGGGAGTTGGACTAAAAACTGTAAGTCATCAACAAATTCCCTTACTATATAAAGACTGCCCATACATTCTGTGACTCTAGAGAATTCTGACTAATACAGGTCCCAAACCCACAAAGACATCTGGTGAATTCTGAGTGACAAACCAAGTGTGATTCAGTTTCTGTCACTGTGACCACAAGATTATTGACTTGTAAGTGGGAGCATGGATAGTCTCAGAGCATCAATGGCAGGGTGTGCACAGCAGAGCAGAGCAGCTTACATTATGGTGACCATGTAGTAAAAAGAGAGAGAAGAGTGCAAAGATCCTATTATCTCCTTCAAGGGCACACCGCTAGTGACAAATTCCACAAGTGATACTTCCAGAAGGTTCTACGATCTCTTAATAGCACCACAGGCTAGCTACCAAACCATTAAATGCATGGATCCTTGTGGCCACTTAAGATCAGAACCCTAACAACCAGCATAGCACAACTACCTCCCGCAAATGCCTCTCCCTTCAGCGAGTGGGAGGAGTGGGCTTCTGAGTCTGGAGTTGTGGTACGAACTAGGTTTGGACTCAGATCGATGAATAATTTAGAATCCTATCTTTGCTTCAGGGAGTGAACTTCTTTGAGTCTAGTTCCCTCATCTATATCTGGTGGCAAGAAAAAAATGTTTTTCCATAGAATTTTGGTGGGATTAAAAAAAGAAAAAAACCAAAAATGTGTTGAGTCCTTTCATGGATGAAACGCACAGAACAGCATATTTTTAAAAATGGAAATAGCAAACCTTGCCTCTTAAAAATAGGATTAACAGCACCTGGGAATCTCTAAGCTGTGTGTCTGTCCCCTGCCTATCTGTTAGGCCTGCCAGAGGGGGGAGGGGGGAGAGCACACCCAAACTCAGAGCACTGCTTCAAAATACAAATATCTTGAGCATTAAGAAAAATATGATGTTTAAATATCAGAATCAGCTAAACTTAGGAGACAAGAAAATGAATAAGAAATTTAGAGTTTTGTTTTATGCATACAAGGGGAATAATTAACTAATCTCAAAACATGTAAATTAGGGCTTAGAAGCATTTTCAAAACACTACATCTAACTCTAGTTACATATGCAGAATTCGCTACATTATAATAATTAGGGCCTTTTATTTTTTTAC
Source organism: Apodemus agrarius (assembly GCA_964023405.1). Lineage (NCBI taxonomy): Eukaryota > Metazoa > Chordata > Mammalia > Rodentia > Muridae > Apodemus > Apodemus agrarius. The sequence goes on along the minus strand of OZ030012.1, from coordinate 72,866,957 downwards.
AAAAGATTTATTTATTTTGAATAGAAGTATTAAATATTATACTAATTACTGGTTATTTTACTTTGTACCCAGGGAAAAAGAAATGAATATTCATTAGCTCCTTAAGCTACCGGTCCTCAACTGACTAGACAGATTCAACATTACCAGGAAGCTGTGTGTGGATGGAAAATACTCTCTGTAAAATGAGGCTGGCGATACAAATCACAGCCCAATCTATCCTGCTAATGTGTACCTGCTGTAACCCCAAGTGAATTCTGTTGCCTTTACACTGCTCAGAGCTCCCAGCTGGGCAGCCAATAAAGAAGAATCATTGTTAAATTGATAACAAGGCAACATTTTCCCTGCAGTCTATATAACCCAGCGATCTTGAACAAGCCTTACAATCTTAAACATGATTTCACAGGCTAAAACCAACACACCCATCTTACGCACGGAGCAGCGTTTCCCACGTGCATTCAGTCATTTCAGCCCTGCTGTAAGGATCGGGCCCACCCTAAATGGCCCAAGCCAGAGATTTTAATTTATGGCTATTTTTTTTAACCATAGCCCAATGGATACTTCCCCTCTCCCATCTTCTCTCTAGTAGAAGGGAAAACTAATTAGGAAACATATTTCACAAGACATCTGTCTTGTTGACTTCCAACCCTTGTTCTGTTGAGGAGACTACTGTCCAAGATGGTGACCTGCTTGATTTTTTTTTCTTTTTTGTTTGTTAAGTTTTGTGAACCAGTTTAGTGCTTGAGCAAGTCACACTCAGGGGAGAGGAGAAGCCACTGGCTCTGGGGAGAGGCTCCTGGCTCTCCAGAGAAGCCGGCCTTGCAGAGGGGCCATGGACTTCCCTTGTGCTACGGCTTATGGGGCTAAGATGCAGCTGGAGTTAGGGGTGCCTCTTTTGGGCAGAAGGTGCAAATCATGAGAGACTGTGTTAGGCAAAGGTGGCTAAGATGCACGCTGGAATGACGGGGATGAAGAGTCCTGGGCTTTGTCCATGAATAGGGGCAATGTGGGCGAAGCCTCTAAGAAGCCAAGAAGTTGCTTTTAATAGAAAGCAAACATTCCGCAGTCTTACCCAGAAAAATAGAGTGTGACGTCATAGGGGTTGCAAGTCATTGGTGATTCACTCAGCAGATGTTATCAAGCATGTGTTACCCTCGATGCTTTGTGGGGGTTCCCAAGCCAGCCATCTTTCCAGAGCCTGGGAGTGTCGTAAAAATCGAACAGTCGACCTTTAATCCCCAGTACTCAGGAGGCAGAGACAGGGAGATCTCTGAGTTTGAAGCCAGCCTGGTTTACACTTCATGTTCCAAGACAGCCAGGGCTACACAGAGAAATCCTATCTTGAAACAAACAAACAAAAATCGAAGTCAACTACAGGTACAGCAGATTGGTTTGTGAAGTAATTCCTACATTGACGTTTGAGGAGAGTTCTGCCGGATGCTGTGCTAGGCACTCACATTTAGTCTCCATTTAGTGCATCATAAAAGTAAGTATCTAGAGATGAGGCTGTAGCTCTGTGGATCGAGTGCTCGCCTAGCATATACAGAAACCTGACTTGGAACCTCCAGCTCCACATACACATCATACTCCGGGTCTGGGAGTATGTACCTGTAACCCCAGAACTCAGGAGGTAGAGGCAGGATGATCAGAAATTCAACACAATCCTAAGCTATACAAATATATGAATTTGAGGCTAGCCTGGGGTATGTAAAAATCCAGGTCAAACATTTGCCAAAAGTTGTCATGCTACAACTTAAGATACACTCCTGCACTCCTTCCAAAGTACAGTACACCAGCAATTTCAGTAATGTGAACCAGACATAGGCTATTTCCATAAAGACGCCATGGGCCAAGCCGAGATAAAGCCTTCCTTCAAAACAATCAAGGGTGTTCCTCCCGCTAACAGGGATCTCCTGTTTAAATTTAGGTTCTTAAAGATCTCTTGAACAACCTTAGATACAAAGGGGAATCCAGCAAATGCAGCTGTTCTTAACTGACTTTCACCTGGTGAAGAGAGAGGGTTAAAAGGAAAATTATCCAATCCATTTAGCTCCCTAATTTATTTAGGTCTTTCTGGTGCGAGGCCCCTTGCATAAGAGACATCACATGAGACTGATCAACACCGGGGATGGGATGTCTCCGCTGATGTCACTGAACCATTGTCCAACATTTTATCTTCATTTTCTGCTCTAATAGATGCTGGCAAGACCCCTTGATTAGTTGTGAGAGCCACAGATTTCCCAAAGCCAAATGGAAGTGTCTTTAAAGATATTGTAGAAATCAATGAGCCATGTGGCTTGTTCTGTGAACTTTTACCTAGCCTCTCTGGAGCTTCTTTCAGGTCAGTCTTTGTCGATATGTCTATTTCCCAGCATCTTATTGTCACATTAAATTGTTGTTAGTTAACAAAAGTAATGGGTAAATTTGCATTTAAAATTCAAATAGTATAAACTGTATAAAGAAGTGGAAATTTCTCTTTTTCTTTATTTGTTAATCACTGCCAACATTGGGATGTGTTTTTCCAAACTATCTTATGAATTATATATATATATATATATATATATATATATATATATATATATATAGTATAGAAGTACATCAAGAGTCAGGCTGTCCACCAGGCACCAAGATGGCCAGATAGAGTAAGAACTTGGTCGCTCTTTGAATTGTATGGACCTGCTGGAGGCATGACACATAACTTCAGATCCAGTGAAGTCTATCTACTATCTGAATCTGTGGTGAGGACAATAGGCTCAAAAGGCTCGGCATGACCACAGCAGTGTAGACTATCCTGCCATGACAACTGGATTACTGAAAACCAGAACTCCCCACCCAAAGAGGCCCTAGAACAAAAGCTCCAATTATTTAGGAGACACTAGGCACACTAGAACAAAGCTTGGGCCCTGCATTCACCTCTGAAGCCACTTGCTAGAGTCCTGATTGCAGATGCCTTCTGATCCTGCAGAAGTTGGAGGCCTGGTCAGGCAAATAAAAAGGCTGCAGCCAACTGCAGCAGCTTGAATGAGCATGGCTCCCATAGGTTCATATACTTGAATACTTCATCAGTAGCTGGTGGAAATGCTTGTAAATGGTTGTTAGGCATAGCCTTGTTGGAGGGGGTGTGTCACTAGGAAGCAGCCTTTGAAGTTTCAAAGGACTCATGTGATCTCCAGTGTTCTCTCTCTTTGCCTCAAAATGTTATAGATCAGGATGTGAGTTCTCCGCTCTCCCTCTACTCTCATGGACTATAACCCTTTGAATCTGTCAGCCAAATTGAACACCTTTGATCATGATAAGTTATTGCCATCATAGAAAAGTAACTAAGACAGGAGTGTTGGCACCAGGGGAAAGGGACATTGCCTGGCAGGCCTAACCACGATGGTTTTTTGTTTGTTCCTTTTGTTTGGAATGTAGAAGACTTTGGTTTAGGAAAGTGTTTGACTGCTGTAAGCAAAGTACAATGGGCCACTCCAGCAGGAGCATTCGAAGACAACAGTGCTCAGAGCTCTGGATTGTGGAGCAGCTCAAGACGGTTCAGAGACCAGTATCACCAACTGAGCTAGAGACCATTCTTTCAACATTTTAGCAAAGAATATGGCTGCTTTTTTGTCCTTGTCCTGAGACTCTGCCTAAGGCTAAGTTGAAGAGTTTTGGACTAATTTTGTTACCAGAAGAGATTTCGATACAGCCTAATATTGACTCTGTTGTGTGGTTATTATTAGTCAATCCTATGTAGCTCTACAATGAAAAAGGGTAAAGACAGCAAAAAATAAAAATAAAAATCAGTTTTGTGGAGAAAAAAACAATTGTGAATCAAGAATGCTATACTCTGCAACATTATCTTTCAAAAATAGATGTATTTTTGAAATACATTTTATATATTTTGTATAAAATAATTTGTATTTTAGACAAATACAAATTAAGAAAATTCATGACAAACAAGAAAACATGGAAGAAAGTTCTTAGTGGGAAAGATTGTGGTTAGGGTTTCTATTACTATGATGAAACACCATGGCCAAAGGCAAGTTGGGGAAGAAAGGATCTATTTTGCTTATGTTTCCACATCTCCCCCAGGGATGGCACTACTCACAATGGGCTGGGCTCTCCCATCAATGACTAATTACAAAAATGCCCTACAGGCTTGCTTACAGCCCAGTGTTATGAAGTCGATTCTCAATTGAGGTTCCCTCCTCTCAGGTGACTCTAGCTTGTGTCAAGTTGACATAAAACTATCCAGGACAAGGGAAGAAGATGAAAAGTAGCCTTCTTAATGTATATACATTAACATTCACACGTTATCAAAGCTACAGATAAATAAACCAGACTTGGAAAAGAAGTACATCAAAATATTGTAGTTTTACATATTAAATTTATGAAACTATTAAAGTCCCATGATTTTCTCTTTTACTTGCCCTGCTTCCTGATCTACTTAATATTTTAAAAACTACAAAATGTTCCACTGAGTAAAGTTACTGGTTAACTGATGAGTACTTTGTGCATAAAAGTTCTATTATCATATGAGATTTCAAGGTGACCACATGTAAAACTTTAAGAAAATCAAAGACATCAGCACATATCATTAACTTAGAAAAATTAATCTCAAAAATTCCAATTTGTGGTTCAAAGTATACAAGAAAAATATGAAAGAAAATATGTAAACTTTATCTGACTGATATAAAGACAAGACAGACCTATACCTTATTTCTAGGGGGAAAAAACCCTGAATATTGTGAATTAGTTGCAACGGTTTTCTATAAGAGATGCAATACACACATTATCACTTTAGGGGCAGTGGGACCTGGGAGGATGGAGCTGATATATAAGGTGGACTAAAGTCTCATACAATAGCCAACTTTATTCAGAGCATCTGACAATTTATACTCTGAGGGTTAAGAAAGGTCATCTGAGTCTCAAGCTTGAGTCTCATGAGCTCAAGCTGTCTACAATCACAAGGACAAGCTACATGGGGCAAAATCATGTTTTTCTATAAAGGCATATAAAGCATAGTTTAAACATTAACTGAATAACAGCAGCAAGTAATAATGAATAATCTGAAGTGAACACTATCAGCTAAAATATGAAAACACATTCCAAGAACAATTTTGTATTTCGAAGAGACTGAGGTTACAAGATACTTGTTTTGGTTTCTTGGAGTATTCTTGAAAGCACTGAGAATTCTCCTCACATAACTCTACTCTTGGACCATATCCTGTCTACCACTTCTACCCTCCACCCCATGTCTGCTCACTTCAGACAGGGAACCCATGACAGGCCAAAGTAATGACTTCACCAAAGTACAACTTAATGAACTGTTGAGTTTTTACTGGGGTTACTAACAGGATTATGGGTAAGGTATCACTTAGGAATGACTCAAAAAGGCAGCTGCATCATACACACACACACACACACACACACACACACACACACACCAAAAATGGGCAAGGATTTGGCAAAGCGACAACCCCTAGAGCTCTCTGCACAGGGCAGCTCCTCAGGTTTGAGATCTCCTCGAACTATTGTAATGGTCAGTGTGTTCCCCCAACCCTGCATCCCCAGCAGTTCTTTGCTCCTTCTGTCAAACTAGGAAAGAGCCTTCAAGAATCTTCCACATTTCCACTTTTCCCAGACACATCAACTTTGTTAACTTTCTGAGTCTTATGATCCATCCCCTCCTCCCTGGGGAGAATGTCTCCATTTGCAGGAAACTGCCCCACCATATAGTAAATCTTCATTTCACCTTGACTAGATTTAGACTCTCACGGGAGCTGGCAGCAAGCCTTTGGGCCTGTGTCAGTGAGGTAAATGTGTTGAGGTGTTAAGGTGAAGGAGTGAATGTAGCGTGGCCTCATCTCATGAGCATGTCAACCTGCTGTCACTACAGAGGTCTTGTTTCAGCAGCCACGTGGTTGAGATGTCAAGGGTGCAGCTTCCCTCTTGTATATAGAAAACACAATTGCACAGAAGAGGTCCTGGTCCTCTGGTTCTTACACTCTTTGTGTCTCTTCTTCCTCAATGTACCCTGAACCTTAGGTACAGAGAGGTTTAAATTCTATCAATGGGGGGGGGTACATCATGTCTCTGCTTTTAATTAAAATATTTATTTCATTTTTCTATAATATAGTTTCTGGTGTTTGGGGCTTTAACTTTTTTCATCATTTTATGATTTAGCTTCCTGCTTATGTTGTTTTTCCATCTCCTGTCATTTACGGGGTGGGTTTTACTGTGTCTATTACAATTTCTCTTCACTTAACTTGGTACTCACAGTCTCTCATTATTCTTTTTACTTGTTTCCCTAAGTGTGTAGAGTGAATTCTTGACTTTTCAAGTTCCAAAACAGCTTAGCATTTTTTTAATACTACATCCTACAATAGACAAGACCTTGGAACACTTCACTTATTAAACATCTTACTTCTGAGCTATCACCTAAACTTCATTCCTTGTGACTCTGGTATATGAAAAACATTTTTTTGAGTTTCCTTTAGGTTCAGTTTATCAGCTTAGTTTTTACCTGAAAAATATTTTCATTTTAGTCTCATCTTCCTTTCAAAGGACATTTTTGTTGGCTGTAGAAGTTTAGATGGTCAGCTGTTTGTGGGAGTCTCTCAAAGACTGTGCTTGCTTTCTTCCTTCTAAGCTTTCTCTTTGATATAGGAGAAATGAGAGGAATGCCTTTAAAATTCAGGGATCCTCAAACCAGAAGCATTAAAGAATGATGGTGTTTGTAATTAATGGATTAATAGAATCTTATCATTTATTATATAATAATCTGTAGTGGATATTTGAGTTATCTCATGCTATGGAAATTCTTAGTTGAACATATAGATGAATATGAATAAAGTATTAAGATTCATCTCTAATTTATTTTCAATAATACATCATAAATACTCTACATATTTTACAAAAACATTTACCCCTATTTGATCAAATATTTTCCTGGCCTCTAATTAAATCTGAACATGCTGTTTCATACTGAAATAATGTCACTTCCCATCTCCTCCCCAAAGTTAGGAGATCTCTTGGCTGTCTGTGTAGGTCAAGGTGACCATGACAACTCCAAGGAAATGAGTTCAGTCGGTACAGAATGACTGCCTTTGGGGAAAATTCCGGAGGTGTGCTTAAGCTGGAGAGAAACCGAGCAGAAGCACCCAGGGTGAAGCATCAGGTTCTGATGTGCTGGTATTACACTTTGCACATTGTATCCCATATAGCTAGGAGATCTAATTTTAAAAACATTATTTCTATGCTTTTCTTTGTAGATGCAATTAGCATTCTTATGAGTGGAACCAGCAAATGCAAAACCCTTAAACCACTAATGACTTCCGCAGGCTTCTGATCCTTTGCCATGCACACGTTCTAAAATGCAAAAATACCCTGATGTGTGCTCATCCGTTCCCAATCCCAATACTTTTCCACTACTGAAACAGCTTCTGGGGTGGGAAGCCAGCCATTGGTGTTCAGTTCTGTTACTGTGACAGATACCCTGGCCAGAAACCCATTTGGAAGATAGAGGGTTTATTTGGCTCACAGTTCCAGGTTATATCACTGAGAGAAGTCATGCAAGTGGGATAGAAATCATAAACAATGCTACTTGCTTGCTGGCAGGCAGGCTTATGCTCAGCTACCTTTCTGATACAGTTTAAGACTGCCTGCCTAGGGAATGTGGCTTCCCACAGTGGACTGGTCCCTTTAGTAATCAAGACAAGCCCCATGGACCTTCCCACAAGCCTGTCTGATCTAGGCGATTCCTTGTGATTCTCTTCCCAAATGATCCTAGGAATTAAGTTGACAGTTAAAGCTACATAGAACAATACCTATGGGAACCTTGAAAAGTTTCCAAGAAATATTTCATATTGTTTGTAGATGCTTGAACTTACCTAACGACAGAACAAAATGTGGATAAGGAAGGTACATTCAAGTTCCGGGATGGTGGATACCTGTAAGGGTCATTAAACTCTATTTATAATATTTGATTTTTCAACTCTAAAGCAGATGTAACCAGTGGTACGCTTTTCATGGCTACTTTGGAATCTATTTCACTTATCTCTGACTTATTTTATAAATATAAACAGAATTATTTACATATGTAAAGAACAATGGGTTTCAACATTTTAAAGTAAATAGAAGGTCTTCATGCCACCTTTGTTTGTAACACCACTCAATGGAAGCCAGTAGGAAGCGATAGAAGGAAAAGCAGCTCTGTGTGCACGTTTGCTGCAGCAGAAATGCCTGCCTCTGGCTGCCAAGCCTCGCCAGACAGGAAAGAACATCCTCCTCAGAAAACCCTCCCCAGATATGTTTCCTGCCAGGGGAGCCCTTGATGAGCAACAGCTTTGGCTTCGGTTTTATGCTTTATCAAGCGCTAACATTACCTGTTAGGTATGGTTGCTGAATTGTACTCTCAGAGGACCATGGAGCCCTGCCAAGTCTGAAATAAGATGCCCCGTAGCAACATTCAGATCACATCTCTTTTTCAATCAAGAAATTTAATCAATCCTCACTTAAACTCACAATTGCTTTTTCTTAAAAAAAAATATTTTTAAATCATGTGTTTGTGTGTGTCCGTGTCCTGTGTATGTGTCCGTATGGGATGCAGGCTCCTCTCCTCCTGGAGAGCCCAGAAGAAAGTGTCAGAGCCCCTTGAGCTAGAGTTATAGGCTGTGAGCTGACACTAATAGGTTGTTGGTACTGAACTTAGGTTTTCTGCAAGAACAGTGTCTGCTCTTAACCTCTGAACCATCTCTCCAGCCTCAAATTGTGAGTGCTTGTATGAAACTTCATAAATACATCAAAGGAAGCTGTTTGGGCAACTCAGAGAAATTCTATACGCTGAGAATACCGTAATGATTTATGGTATTCTTTTTTGCTGTGTTATCCTCATTGCATTATATCACCAAATAAACAAGCTTTGGACACCTTAAAGCAGATAGAATCAAACTGTTCTCTTGCTCATTAACAGAATAACATTGAAAAAAATCCAGAATAGTAGTGACAGTTCTGGATCTTTCCATATAGATGATCCTTCTGTAGCACTACCCCAAACCCCACCAAGAAGAAAAAAACAAACCTGTTTGAACCTTCTCTTCCATCTGCTCTTCTCTGCCTATTTCCAGACTTCCTGTGATGAGCTAATTACAATTAAACCTGTACAGTGGTCAGAACATGCCCTTGTGATTCAAACCCTTGTGATTCAAGCCCTTGTGATCTACGACACCTACCCATAGGATGCTAATGAACTGTTTCAATGATCTTTAGCTGGTGTTGTTAGGTTCTACTACCCAGGAACCTCTTCAAAAAGGAAGACCCAACTCAAAGTCTGCCTGAAACAAACCCTCGTTGCCATTCTGAGCCTCCATATTTTCACCTGTGAAATGAATCATTACACCTGATCAACTTATACCATTGAGCTGGGGTAGAGAAAAAGTATAAATATATGTTAGAACAAGGTAGCTAGCCACACTCATGGTCTAGTGGCAGAAGTCTCCCCATTAATTGTGATGTGACCCAATGAACCATCTCTCTGAGGCCCCTTCCACCAGCAGCTCCTCCAACTTGTTCTATAAAGAGCACCAAATTCATCCTGAAAGCACCAGCAGCGTCCCACTGGTTATCGTTTTAATGTCTTGGGCAGTACTGCTTTCAATATCAGATACTCTTTCTCCTTTGTGGAGATATCATTCTCACTAAATTCTCGTTTTGTTTTGTTTTCACAGTGGTTTCCATCTGAGTTAAAAATATGCCAGTTATCTGCCTTGTGGTTGTCCTATAGTCTGTAGGGTAATTACACTGAAGATAGACAACAATAATAGCTATTCATCCAGAAACTCTTGAGGACAAAAGACTCCTCAAAGGCTCCACATAATTTCACTTCACTGGTTTCTCAGAATTACCCACCAGGCAAAACTTCATATGTCAATCTTACAAATAGGGAAAGCAGGTCTGAGAGGCTGAGGGACTTGACCTAAGTTTTCCAACAGTAAAATGCCCATAATTCTAGGTTCTTTGCATGGAAGCATATGCTTTGTACCATGAGTACTTTCTCAGCACTTTGAAAACTGACTATACAAAGACAGAAATCGAAATGAATACATTAGAGCACCTCCTATGCTCCTCAACAGGACAACTGCCATTCAGTTATGGTTTGACTGTGAAGTGTCCTGCAAAAGAGCTCATGGACTGGCAGTTGGCCACCAATTCCTGGTGCAATTTGGTGAAACTTTAGGAAACAAGGCCTAATGGAGGGGCTTGTCACTGGAGGACTGTCCTCCAGGCCTCCATCTTTCACTAGATCCGTTTCTGTCTTCTTTCTACTTTCTGTCTTCCATGAGGTGAGAACTTGGCTCTGCCAGCACTTCCGCCATGATGGACAAAGACTCTGAAGCAGGGAGACAAAGTCCTTCTTCCTTAAATTGTGCTGCTCAGGTATTTTGTCAGAGTCACAAAAACAAACAAACAAACAAACAAACAAGTGGCATGAACACCTCAGGAACGGAGAGAAAAATGTCCAATGTGGGTCTATATGGGAAGCCTAGAACTGGATGAACTTATGTGGAGCCAGGCATCTTAGCCAACCTTCTGCTCTTGGTGTACTCTCTGGAGGCCGTGGAAGATTTGCAGACAGCAGGTCAACTAAAAGGACCAAGACTTGAAGCCCGGTCTTCTGTAATGGGTATTTTTATTTTGTCTTATCATAGTGTCTCAAAGTATGTGCAAATGTGCCCATGGGAGGTGGTGACGGACACTATACTGACCTCATGTTGCCAAAAATACCTGGTAAAAGTGACTTAAGAAGGGAACGGTTTCTTTTGCCTCATTGTTCAGGGGTAGAGTCCATTATGGCGGGGGAAGGCATGACATCAGGAGCCTGAAGGAGCGGGGTAGAATCCCAGCCCACGGAAGGGTGTCCATCACACTAACGCTGGGTCTTCCTACCTCTGTCTACATACACTAGAAAACCCATCACATCCATGTGCAGAGATTCAGCTCCGAGGTGATACTAGATCTTGCCAAATCATAGAAACATAGAAACCTTCAGTGGGAGAAAATGTCTGTCATTTCCCAAGCGCATGGACTGGAGAATTGCTCCCCAGATATATCTGAATAAATTAACTTGCTAACTCAACTGTAAGTGCATTGTAATTCTGCGGCGGAGCTCTTCATTTCGGGCATGAGTTCTGTAAGACTCAGAGGCATTAGCTTCCTTCGACTTTGGAAGGAGATCCTGTATCATTCATTCCTCAACTGTCGCCCATGGACGATGTGAATTTATGGAGTGTTGGTCTGAACAAAAACAGCACTACAACATAAAATGCATCATTAATACTTTAAGACCCAGTATGATTTATATTTATATAAATAACATAAAAGAAGCCAATTAAACCAAAGTCACTGGAGTGTAAATAACATAAAAACTTATTGTTCTGTAAGCTACTGAGAATAAACTAATAATGAATGTATTTATCATATGTCTAAGAACCAAGCAGGTAGGAGTGGGTTAAGCGGGGAAATATGCTCTTCTTGAAGGCTGACCCAACATTTCATCTAATCCAGATCAACTTAAAATGTGACATTTTCTCAGAATGTTACCTTTTGTCCATTTGAGTAATTAATAATTTAAGTGTAACAAGGATGCCTAGATTCAAACCCTTTGTAATCTAGCTAGGAGGATATTTAAAATTCATTACAGTACATTAAGCTTGCAGGGGACAGTTAGCTTCGTTACAAAATAAATAAATAGCCAATTTGCTTTGATCAGCAGAAATTCTGATAAAATCAGCAAAACACCAATTAAAATGTGAAAAATGTCACCTACTGGAGTTATTCTAATGGAACATGGACTCAAAGGAAGAAACTGATCCAATGTTTATTTTCATACTGGCTGTGGCTTTCAAGTGTAAATCATTTCCCTTTGCTAGGGTGTCTAGCTTTTCCACAGCACAGCCTGAGCCTAAGCACAAATGGTAGAATTACAAAGGCAGCTTCCAAGCCAGGGTTGAATTCTCTTTATTATCGATTGTGTGTGTGTGTGTGTGTGTGTGTGTGTGTGTGTGTGTGTGTGTCTTACTAGGTATCCCTGGCTACCTTTGAACTAGCTGTGTAGACCTGACTAGCCTCTGACACATAGAAACCTCCTGCCTCTGTCTCTCAAGAGCTGGGATTAAAGGCAGGCCACACCTGACATGTTTTGTGTATTTTGATATAGGGTCTCAGGTAGACTTGTCTAGAACTCAATCTGTAAGTTGAGGATGACTTTGAACTCCTGGTCTGCTTGCCCCAACCTCCCAAGCGCTGGGATGACAGGTGAGATTTATCTGGCGCTGGGCATCACCCCCATGGTCTTTGTGCATTCGAGGCAAGCACTCTACCCCCTCAGCCACATCCCCAGCACACACCATCATTTTCTTACTTCAGTAGTCTTCGGTTTTTCCTTTTGGGAAGTGCTGTTAGCTGACTGAATGGGGAAGGAGTGGCCACTCACAGTCCTTCCATAGGACAACCGTCCTCTTAGTGGGATTACAGGCTTTGATCTCACGTCTCATCATGTCGGTTGTTTTAGTTTACTGCTACAACAGTATATGTACCATAAGAAAACCTCTAGGATTAACTGACCTGGGCCCATGGGGACTCTTAGAGATGGAGCTGCCGACCAGAGGGAATGAATGGGGTGGACCTAGGCCCTCCCTCTGCACATAGGTAAGAGTTGTGCAGCTGGATCTTCCTGTAGCACTCTTAAAGCAGAAGCAGGAAGGGATTGGCTCTGACTACACAGCAGGCCTTTGGATTCCTTTCCCCTAACTGGGCTGCCTTGTCTATCTTCAATAGAAGAAGATGTGCCTGATCTTACTACAACTTGATATACCAAGGCTGGTTGAAAATCCATGGGAGACCTCCTCTTTTCCAAAGAGAAGGGGAGAAGGGGTGGATGGTAGTGGGGAGATGTGAGAGGCTGCCAATGGGAGGATCAGGGGGAGTGCAATTGGTATGTAAAGCAAATTAATTTAATCAATAATAATGATACTACTACTACTACTACTACTACTACTACTGCTGCTGCTGCTGCTGCTGCTGCTGCTGCTGCTGCTGCTGCTGCTGCTAGTAATAATAATAAAAGAACTTCAGGACAATGTGTTCAAGTTCAGTCTAAGCCTAATCCATAGGACGTGGTGAATTGGCACTGAGAGGATCCAGGAGTCTGTCTCTCAGCTAGATCTGTGGCGAGTGCCTGGTTCTCCTATCTTGGGAGCAGGATGAATCCATTCAGTAATTACAGTGTAAGACAAGGTCAGCGGGCACCCCACTGCAACACCTTGTTTACCGAATTAAAAAGAAAACAAAAGGTGGAATTACTTTGAGTTGCAAGATGGGTGTCCTGCCCTTGGCTGCCTTTTCTTCAGTGTAGGCAGTTTCTCCCTGACAGAAACCATGAATTCATTTCTAACAAGCCTTGTGGAATCTCTGCCAGTTCTGGCCACTTCAGAGATCAGTAACAGGAAAGAAATGTGCAAGCGGCGTGGCAGAGGGGGGCTCTGCTCTTGAGTCTCCTCAAAATGCTGTGCCATCATCTTTCAATCCTTAAACACACTGGGTGTTTTGGTTTTTTTTTAAAGTGTTTCCAGTGAGATCCCCTTCCTGGGCCCGTGCTACCCACGATTTACTCATTACCCAACTGCGAACAGCCTAGACTCTCAGCAAATCCACAATTTCAAAACCCAAACAAACCAAAGTTAATTCTAAAACCCAGGCAACCCATGGCGGACTTTAAATGTCAACTGTAATGAGTTTGAAACTGCCGCTTGCCTGGGACGGGCTGTCACTCATTGTGTGTGTTGTTGGGCTGTTTATTTTGTGACTGTGTATTTTGTGGCTCACACCTTGCATTTGTATTTCTAATGTAGTTGAGAGTTTCCTTTTCCTAACAAGTCCTTTTGAAACTATGAGCTTTGCCTATCTGCCTAGGCATACTGCAAAACATCACCATGATTTCATGTCTACATGTGGATCATTCATTCATTCACTCATTTAGTGGCAGAGTCCAGTATAGCCCAGGTTGGCCTTGAGGTCACTTTAGAGCCAAGGATGATCCTGAACATCAGATCTTCCTGCCTCCACCTCCCAACTGTCAGGATTATAAATTTGCACCACCATTTTGGCTTTTTTTTTGTATTATGAAGGATGCAGTCAAGGGCTTCAGGCATGCATTCTACCAACAGGACTACATCCCTGGTCCCTATATTATTACGAATCTGAAAGAACATGCATAACCTTTCCTGCAGCTGGTCAGTCATCTCTTTTCACTTCCTTAGAAATCATAACTGTGATAAAAAAAAAAAAAAACCTTTGTACTCATCAACACTCATCAACATATGATCACTGATAAGGGCCCTTGAAATGTCACTTCCCTGTGTTAGTAAGATGAGCAGACAGAGCACACAAGTGGCAGGCTGTCGTGCAGCTGAATAACTGTAAATGTGAATCGTGTAGAACAACGACCAGTTCCCAGGACCGCTTGGCACATTTGGATCACATTTAGTCATGGCCTTGTAAGTCTAAAGGACAGCACGACGGACAAAGGTTATGCGGAGGTGCTCCTCAACCGGTGCTCCTCAACAGGGTTAAACGTAGGAGATAAGTATATAGGCCGTAACCTGTACTACAAAGTGTGTGTGTGGGGGTGGTGGTGGTGCTCATATCTGTAACTGTGCACAGAGGCCAGAGGAAGACCTTGGGTGTCCCACTCTATCCTTATGCCCCACAGACAGAGTCTCTTGATAAATCTGGAGCTAGACTGGTGACCAACAAGCCCAGTGACCATCCCATTTTCACCTCCCACCGTGCTGGGGTTACAGGGACACATGGGCAACTCAGGTTTTTACAAGGCTAGGAGACTCAAATCCAGGTACTCCTGCTTGGGACGCGAGCCTGGCTGGTTCCCCAGCTATAGCTGAAATTCAAATGCAGCACCTGTGCTCTTCTCCAGAAACTCGGTGTTTAGTGCTGTGTGCCGCTGGCCCTTCCGGCTCCCATCTCTTTCAAAGTCTTCTGGAATTCACGCCATAGGAAGGTCAGGAGTGGAATGTCAGGGTGCCCACCTTACTGCCGACCTTCACTCTGGAGAGAGACAGAAAGTTTGCACTTCCGCTCTGGATGCCCTTGAGATGTTGGGACTGACGTGCTGTCAGCGCCACCTGCCTTGGCAGATAACTCAGGGTTATGATGCTCTTGTTTATGGCTCCTTCACCTCCGTCGACATTTTTACTCGACTAATTCACTGTTTCAAACCAGCGGGGGGGGGGGGGATGGAAGGGTGTGAGGGGATGGGGGGGCTGTGGAGGTGGGGGCAGGAAATCATTCAAACTCAATGCTACTTCGGAGTCCGGTTACTTAGCTGGAAAACTGCAGATAAATTGATGGCTGCAAATGGCCTGAGACTTGAATGATTCTTCTTCCACTTCAACTAAATCTATTGAGCACACCCAAATAATTTAAAAGCACTGAAAATAAGCAGCATCGGGGATTAATGAAAGCAATATGCTCAGTCCGTTGCGTTTATTATTTTTAAATTATAGGGCTCCCACTTGAAGAAATGCAACGAGGTTGAAACGAAGCAATTTTGTTGTTAAATATTGTCATTTAGAACAAAATGCCCGGGACCCAGGAACCAAAATTGTCCAGGCCACGGCCATTTTCAGTTGATCCTAAGTTATTTTTCAAGTGAAAGAAAAGCTGTAGGAATAGAGAAACTCCCCATGACCCCCCCCCACCATGGGGGGGTTAACTCGACTTGGGGCAAAGCTGTGTGGACTGTGGGGCCCAGGAAAACTGAGATGGACTTGCAGCTCTGTGGCAATTCCTTCAGGGCTCTGTTTATCAGTATGTGGGCTTGAATTTAATACCTTGGAGATGATGTTGGGAGTTGAAAAACTCTAGTTGTGAAGCCAAGAAGACCCAGGCATCTGGAGTTTTCTTGATTTTTGTTGGGGGGAGGGGGATGCTGTAGTTTGAGTCCGTTGCTGCTGTGGTATTTTACCAAGACCGAAAACAACTGAGGTGTAGGTGAGCTTACAGGTCACAGCCTATCACTGAAAGAAGCCAGGGC
This sequence comes from Apodemus agrarius, assembly GCA_964023405.1. Taxonomy (NCBI): domain Eukaryota; kingdom Metazoa; phylum Chordata; class Mammalia; order Rodentia; family Muridae; genus Apodemus; species Apodemus agrarius. The sequence goes on along the minus strand of OZ030012.1, from coordinate 72,850,867 downwards.
AGGAACTCAAGCAGAAACCATGGAGGGACTGTGGCTTGCTGGTCCATTGACCAGCGCTGAGCTGTGCTCAGACAGCTCAGGACCGCCTGTTTAGGGAATGGTGCTGCCCACAGTGGGATCCTCCCTAACCCCTACCACACACATCAGTTAACAATCAAGACAAGCCCCACCGTGAGACATGCCCACAGGCCAATCTGATCTAGGCAATTCCTCTCTTGGGTAACTAAAACAGTGGTTCAACCTTCCTATCCTTGTGACCATTCAATACAGTTCCTCATGTTGTGTTGAGCCCCAACCATAAAATTATTTCTTGTTGCTACTTCACAACTATAATTTTGCTACTATCATGAATCATAATGTATATAGCTTATATGCAGAGTATCAGATGAGCGCCATGTGAAAGGGTTGTTTCACATACACCCCAAAGGAGTCGCTACCAACAGGTTGAAAAACACTGCTCTAGGCTCTGTTGAATAGAAGGTCAGAACTAACCAGAACAGGAAGGTTTAAATTTTTAAAATAGTTTATGCCAGATTTTGAAAATGCCATGGGAGAAAAGTGGGCTTTGGAGCTGTGTGAATTTAAGCCTTACTACTCATCCTGATGTTGGGGTTTCCTTCTTTAAAAGTCTGTAAACAAGGTGGGGGGGGCACAGAGAATGTATGCAAATGACACCTAGCTCCTGGGGGGGGGTGGTGGGAGTCAAGATCGTTTTTTTCTCTGTGTAATAGCCCTGGCTGTCCCGGAACTCACTTTGTTGACCCAGTATTAGTGAAACTCACAGAGATCTGCCTACCGCTGCCTCCTAAATGCTGGGATAGAGGCATAAGCCAGGACCAACTGGCCAACTGTAACTGTTTTTATTCTTCTTTGTTTCATCATTATTTTCTACTCTACTTTTCTTTCTTTCTTTCTTTCTTTTCTTTTTTTTTTTTTTTAAGAAATAAAATGAACAAATCTAGAGTTGCCAGATAAAGTAAGAGATTCTTACTTACATTTCGGGTAATAGTAAGTGCTTTGGGCCTGGGGAGGTGGCTTAATTGGGGAAGGGCTGGTCTGCGTTCAATCCCCCACATCCACAGGGGTCAGGGGGAGATTTGTGCACAGTAGGACATGCCTGTAACCCTCAGGCTGGGAAAACAGACAAGAGCACCCATGGGGCTCACTATCCGGGCAGCCTAGTCTAAGCCCCAGGCCGGTGAGAGACCCTATTCCATATGTAAAACAAGGCCGGAGCCAGCCTTGGGTAAAGTGGCAGTTGAGTCTGACACCCCAAGTTCAATCCCTGAGACCCACATTCCGGGCATGGAGGGCAGTTATCCTTTTACCTCCACACGTGTGCCAAAGCATCTGATAAAAATAATAATAATAATAAAAGGTGGATAACACAGAGGAATGATACCAAAGGTTGACTTCTGGTCTCCAAATGCACACACACACACACACACACACACACACACAGTCTACACAAACGAACATACATATTCGTATACATTCATATACACTCACATACAGACATCAGAAACAGGTAATTTTTGTGCCTCTCATATTTTGCTGATTAAATAATAAGTAATTTCTAAGCATAAAGATATTCTACACATATGGGTCATCCATACACTAATAAATAGCCCTTGTTGCTTATTTGAAATTTAGTGTTAACTGAGCACCAGCCACAAACAAACGGTCCTCCTTGCGATGGACAGCTTTGACCGTCATCCAGTCACAACCCAGATTCACCTGGGAAGAGTGCCTCCGGGAAGGTTTATCTAGACCAGGTTGGCTCGTGGGCTTGTCTGTGTGGGATTGTGCTGGCTGTCTTAACTGGTGTGGGCAGCCCCAGCCTGAAGGCGGGCAGCACCCTTTCCTGGTTTAGAGTCCTGGATTGTGTGAGAGGAGAGAAGCCAGCTGAGCACTAAACATGCATTCACTCATTCGCTCTGCTCTTGACCGTGGCTGTGATGGGAGCCAGGGTCTCAAGCTCCTGCAGCTGTGACTTGCCCGCTGTGATGTACTATAAGAACTGGAATTGAGAGCTAAAATAAATCCTTGCATCCCCTAAGTTGTGTGTTGTCAAGACATTTAATCACAGTGACAGAACTGGACCAAGGACCTGCTCTAAAAGTGATGATGACTCACAAGGACGTTTGTGATGGGAAGAGAAAGAGGAGAGGGTGGAGGGTGAGAGTTACTCTCAGTACTTAGAGAATGAAGCTAGCGCCACGACTTCACCTCTGATCAGGGGCCTCACAGTAGGCCACACAGACATCTCAGGGAAGACATGGTCAGAGCAAATCATCATAGCCCAGATGGACCCAGAAACCTGATTGTGGTTTTAACAAGCCAGTCTACCTGGAAAAGTCTATCCATCCTCATGTGGCAGCTCCTGGATCTCATGGTCAGATCCCTCTCAATACTGCTGGAAAAGCTAAGGAGCAGGTGACAGCCTGCAGTACCAAGTGGGACATGGTGTGGCCCAGCCTGGCCCAGCTCACTTCCTCCAACTCTACTGCCTCACAGTCCCTTGGGTCTCTCCTTCACATTTCCTGCTCTGTCCTGTAGTAAACGGCCACTGCAGAATTCCTTCCAAGTGACTGCATAGGAGCTGATCGCAGGCATAGACCTGTATTTCCTGTCGCCAGGCAGTGCCTGTAATTCAGGAAGATGACCCTGAGGAGAAGAAGCGGTTGTTGAAAATGTGTTTAAAATGCAGCTTCACTGATTTTCTAATTCTTCTATATTTTTCTTCCCCAAGACCTTCTGAAAGTGATTTCAAGAATACAGCAGAATTATTTTGAATTGTTTGTTCATAGGCTAGCACAATATTAGAGTAGTATCTCCAAGCAGGATAACATCTTTTAATTTAGACCTGTCTCTCTCCCTCCCTTCGTTCCTCCCTCCCTCCCTCCTCCTTCTCTCCCTCCCTCACTTCCTTCTTTCCTTTCTTCCCTTGCCCCCTTCCTTCCTTTCTTCCCTCCCTCCTTTCTCCCAATAGACTCTAACAACTCCCAGGCTGGCTTTGAACTCATTATGTAGCTAAGGATGGCTTTGAATTTACTATGTACCAGTTGTCCTGACCCCTTTGCTTCCATCTCCCAAATGTTGGAGCCACAGCTGCACACTCCCACACCCATTTTTACACAGTGCTCAGGATGAAACCCAGGGACTCGTGCCCGGCAGGCAAGCACTCTGCGGAGTCTCAGCCCAAAGCCACATTTACACTATTTCCTTTGGTATGAAGTATAAATATGAACTGTGATATCAATGCATTAGGCTCTATATAGTCAATGCTCTAAAGGTTCCTAAAGTTTTTAAAGTTAACATTTATCACAGATAATATTTCATCACTGTGGAGGTGAATATAACATATCTGAGGTCACTTTCTGCTTCTGTCTCTATTGGAAGCATCTGTGATGCTCCCAAGATCCTGGGGTATAACAACTTCTCTGTCCCAGTTTCTGAAAGTTTCAGGAGCAAGTAAAGAGCTAGAAACAAAGGTTCTGGGAGCTTGCTCTCCAAGACTTTAGGGTTCCATGTTGATGGCGTTTACTTCCCAAGCCATTTTCTAAACTATGTGACAGGTAAGAGCCGGCAAATAGGAGAGACTTGGAAAAGCCAGAAGTTTCCCACACTGATCAATTGAGTGTCGAGATCAGAAATGGTGTCTCTTCAGTTTTGGTCACTAAGAGCTATGTATGCTTGGATCACGACTGTCCCCTAAAGGCCTGTTTAAAACAGGTTGCCAGGACAACCCTACCGGAAGGGGTGGGAACTCTAGGGCTGTGGTCTGGGACTGGTCTACAGGGCTTTGAGAGCTTTCCTTTCAAGGAGACTAGAGGAGCACGATCCTCCTGACTTTGTTTCCTGACCACCGGCCATCGGCCTTTTTGTGAGCTGCTGCATACTGTTCGCCTGAAGCAGCACAATCAGTCACAGGCTGGACCTGAATCCATGAGCCACAATAAACCCGTTCTCTGTAAGTTAATTGCCTTGGGTGATCAACACATGTCATCCTTCAAGCAAGTAGGCTTGCTTTTCTTCTCACCAAGATCTGAGCCTTCACCTCCGTTCCACCGGATCCTCGGCTCTGGCTCCTATCATCCCTGGGGAAGTAAAACTTGCAGTATAGATGTCTTCATTCAAAACAACAGTGAAACTTGTAGGTCTAATCTAGCATGCTGGAGACTCACCTTAGCAAAAATACCTTTATACCCTCAACTGCTCTACAGAGCCACTACATTAAGTAACCAACAATTTCTCACTGTAATTATCTATGTTAAATTTTTTTATGGGAAAAGTCCCTCCAAATACTACATTATAATACTGAGAAGAAATTCCAACTTCTCAGAAGTTGTTTCTGTCTTGGGCAAAAGCAACAGCAACAATAAAAACAAAACAAAACAAAACAAAACAAAACAAAAAACTATCAGCAATGGTCCCCTCATCCCCCACAAAACTAACTCGGAATTTTAAAATGGTAATTTCCTAAGAACAAATGCCATGAAAAAAATTTTTTATCAGTAAAGAAAAACCAGCTTCCTCTCTGCACTGTTCTGTTATCTTTTCCTTAATAGTCCTACACTCAGAAGAGGCCAAAGGACTCTGACCTTGCCAAGCTAACGGAGCAGGAAAAGGCGATCATGTGTATAAGGTTGTCACCCACCCCACAAATTATGATAAAATATACCTCAGCACCGGGGGAAAGACTTGCATTTCTCCGGGTGACATCCACAGTGGTACGTTTAAGGATTTGAATAGAATAGCAATTTATTTCACACTAACGTGTTTTATGGCTATCATCAAGCATGATATCTTCAGAGACTGAAGGCTGATGTTTTTATGAACTCGGGCTCCTGGATGCATTGTCTCTGTGACTCAGAACAGAGCTTTCCATCTTTTTAAAATTTCCCCTCTTCAGCCCCTGCCTTCGCTCCTTTTTTTTTTTTTTTTTTAAGTATAAGGAAAATTGGGGGGTGGGCTAATAAAATGAATCCACATCAGACAAAGGGCACCCGAACAGCTCTCCAGCCCCGTATAGTTTCAGAATGAATGATTATCTGGCTAATTAGTGAAATAAATAATAATAATTGCCTGTCCCTCCTCATTAGAGCCCTTAATAGCAAATGGAACCCCAGTGCAGAACTCCAGAGGGCTGGTTTAAAACGTAGGACTCAATTCTGAGTTGAGAAAAAGAGACACAACTCCACATTGCAGAAATCCATGTGGGAATGTCAAACTTAGGGGGCCAAGAAATATCAGAGACCTTCCCGATCTGCAAGGCCGGCTTGGGCTCCAGAGGCAATATTGCTGCCTTCCTTCCCGCTGAACAACATCCAAGAAGTGACAGACCACGATCTGTCATTCTGGAGACTATGGGCACTCTCGATCACTTAAGGTGTAACCTGCAAAGTCCACATTCTTAGAGTCTGATTTAATGCAGTGCAGCATGTCCTTCCCGCCCTCCCACCCCTCCGGAGCTTCTAGAGTCTACGTACACATCTGGAGTCTGTGGGACTGCCCAAGTACCTGCTACCAAAGGCCTCCTGATGTGCCTAAGAACATGTTAGGCTGAGCAACTCCATGTATCAAGTGTATCTTAGCTCAGTGGAGAAGATGCAAAAAAAAAAAAATCATCATCACCGCCATCTCTCACACACATATATGTATAATGAAAATTAAAAACTTTAAAATACCAGGACAACCAGGGCTACACAGAGAACCTGCGCTTAAAAAAAAGTCAAGATAGTCACTAGTGTTCCTAAAGGTCAGTTTCAATTCAGAATCGTGACCTACTGGACTAAAAGGATGTGTGTACACCAAGACACTTCTTTTCAGAACAAAGTTTTCAAAGTTGTAGGAGTTTCAAATAAGGACGCGGGGTGCACAGGGAGATGGCAGCTGTACCCAGGTACAGCAGAATGATGGCGGTGACTCTGAAAGAAGAAATTCAGAGGGGGTGAAAGGCCGGCCTGCAGCCTGCGTCTTCTAAAAAAGAAATGGATGGTGTTGGTAGAGCCGGTGGCATCCCGTCTCCCCTTCCGTTGAAGTCACGAATGAAGATTTATGGGAGGCTCCGTCCACTCACAGTCCCAGGCGGGCTTCAGCGTGCCTTCATTTTCTCTTGTCACGCACATGAGAAAGATGGGAAAGGGAAGATATTTTTCTACCTTGCTTTGCCTTGACGTGGTCCCTTGGGAGGGAAAGCAAGACAGCTCACAAGGAAGACCTGACAGGAAGACCTGACAGCAGCCTAAAGCTTTGGCGTAGGCTGAGCCAAGGTATGAGTGGTAGAGCGTGCTGATGACCTTTCTCTCTCTTGTACTTGTAGAGTCTGTGAAGTCCAAGGTCCAGGTGTGGAAGGATCTGGTGTCTGGTGAGGGCTGTCCTCTGCTCCGTAGATGGGGCCTTGTCTCTTGTCGCTGCCTTCTCGCACTGTGAAAGAAGCAACAGATCTTTTCAGTTCCGAGTGTGCACACCTGTGTGTATATGTGTGTGTAAGTGTGTGTGTGAGCCTGTGTGCATGTATGTGTGCATGCAAGTGTATGCATATGTGTATATGCGCATATGAGTGTGTGCACGTGTGTGTGTGTGCACATGTGTGTGTGTAATTGCAAGTGTGTGTATGCATATACACGTGTGTAAGTGTATGTGCATGTGAGTGTGTGTGTATGCACATGTGTTTATTGTGTATGGGAGCGTGTATGCATATACTTGTATGTACATGTGCTTGTGTATGCACCACAGCTTACAGGACAGTTTTCAGGAGTTGATTCCTCTTGTTAGAAGCAACCTCTCTCGTTTCTTGCCACCACAGAGCATACTCAGAGCAAGCAGCTGCTTCTCCTGTCTCCACTCCCATCTTGCTATTGGAGTGTTGAAATTACAGATGCATCATGCCACTGTCCTGCTGGGAGGTTTTATTCTTGGTATTCTTTGGTCTCTGCCTCTGAGATCCATCCACCTCATTCTGAGTGGAACTGCTGCCTTTACCGACTTGACCTTTGACCTTGGCCAGACCTCCAGCTTCTCCTCCGCACTGGCATTGCCTTGGAGTCCCTCCCACCTGCTCTCTTTGGGGACATTCCCCAGCTCTGGGCCAGCCCAGCCATGATCAAGTTTAAGTTTTCCGTAGCTTGAGTATATTGTCTCTCTCCTCCCCAACCAGTGTTAGAGATTTAGCCATGGTGACTTTATGAACCAAAATGCAAACAAGTCTGAGGGAAGACCTTCTGACCTCAAGGGAGCAAACAGGATTTCCTACATCCTGAGGACATATTGATTACAGATTCAGGGGAAACCAGGAAAGGAGATAGCATTTGAAATGTAAATAAAGAAAATATCCAATAAAAATAATAATTACAGATTCAGTAACATCTACTTAAAGAGAAAGTAAGATACTATATTGAGTATATTAAGCATGATTTTTATGAATATTAAAGACATCTAGGGACTGGGGCTGCAGCTCTGTTTGTAACATGCCTATCTAGCATGCTCTCAGCCATGAGTTGGATTCCCAGAACACATAAATCAGGCATGGAAATGCATGTCTGCATTCCCAGTACTCAGGATCAGAAGTTTAAGGTAATTCTGAGCTATACAGTAAATATGAGGCTAGCCTGGGGTACATTGCATCTCATCTATAATTAATTAACTTATCAGTTAATTTAAAATATGGAAATTGGGGCTGGAGAGATGGTCAGTTATGAGACTGGCTACTCTCCAGAGGACCTGTGTCTGGTTCCCAGCACCCACATGATGACTCCCAGCCATCTGTAACTCCAGTTCCAGGGGATGTGGCACCCTCCCCTGGCCTCCTCATGTACCAGGCACACAAGTGGCACACAGACAAATATATCATGTAGGCAAAGCACCCAGACACATAAAATAAAATAGAAACAAAAAACGTTTCTTAAAAGATTTTTTAAAAAATTGAATTATATTACTTTGTTGTATAAGACAAGGTTTGCTATGTAACCTAGGTTGGCTTTAAACTTCTGGTCCTCTTACCTCAGTATCCAAAGCGTTGGGATTGAGGGCCTATGCTACCATGTCTAGCTGGAAATGTTTGTCTTGATGTGCATTTTAAATTAAGAAGGTATAGTGGTGTCCCTCACTTACCTTTCCTGATATAAACTCAGGTTCCCATCCCTTCTCTTTGGGGTAGCCTGCCCACTATATTATATTAAACAGCTGTGACCTTAAGGGCTGGACAGCTTCAAATATTACATATTTAACACAAACATGATTCGAGATTTGAATTAGCCTCACTCACCCCGATGCTTTTTACCAGCACACACACTCCTTGGACATGACAAGTCTGTTTGGGGTACCTTTCCATGAGGTATTGTAGTGCCAAGAAAGTGCTAATGAACCCCAAAAGACCAGACAGGAGCCGATCGATCTGTTGCAATCACACCTGGGCCTTTATTCAAACTAGCTCTGGCTCAGCCCACCGCTGAAATGTAGGACAGTTTTGATGGAGAGGAGCCTTGAACATACATCGGGGCAAGGTTTTATAGAAAGCAGCAAGTGGGGGAGGTAAGTGTTTCTAGTCTGGCAAGCATCTAATAGGAGAGCCGCTCTGCCCTTTAGCACAGCTGGCTGGTGCTGGGAGTCAAACCACAGACTTCATGTCTGTTTCCCTCTGCACAGGTGGTTGTTAGGCAGGGGGCGGGCTTGCTGGGAATTAACCTGGAAATACTGGATCTGTTGGGGGAGATTAACCTGGAGATGTAGGTCTTGTTGGGGTTAGCCTGGAAACCTGTGCAAGGCTCAGGTTTTCTTGGGGTAACTTGGAAACTGATGCTAGTTCACCTGAGTTCAAACTTAGGTCAAGTTCTCTAAGATGGAGTTTGAACCCCAAAATTTGTTCTCTCAGCATCCTGTCCATGAACATCTAGACTTAAATAATGACTTCAGGGGATTATTCTAACCATGGTTATAATCAAAACATGAGCTTTAGACACGAGGCTGGAGGTTGATAGTAGGAATCGAATCTAACCAAAAGACAGCCTCACTTGGTGTATGGACCTTCTCTGGTATGGGGTCAGTTCCTTACAGAAAATAACAAAACATGAATACAGTGCCTAATTAAATATTTCAGAGAACCTAATTAGAAGCCTCCAATGTTTGTCCTGATTACCATGTCGCTGCACTTACAGACTCTCAGAAATCTGAAGGCAATAAGTTCTCAGGCTTTCGCTGCAGTTATTTTCTTTCCCTGTGTGGACGTGCCCAGGAAATGAGACCTAATGAGTCTCAGTCCTCCCTGGGAATCACAGGAGAGCTCATTAGCTTTTCCTCAGGTTCCTACCTACCGTCTGCCCAGATATGACTAGGATTTCCTTTGAGTTGAAATTATTACCGAAAGGGAGCACCCCAGCCAGCTTCGTGTACGGATGCTGTGAACCGAGGGCTGTATAAACATGTTTATATATGTTAGGAGGCTTCCGAGAGGAAAGATGAGAGAACAAGGAAACAGCCTTCCCTGTTAATGGCACTGTGATGCAGATGACACAGAAATGGGGTTAAAGTTTACACATCCCCAGTCCTTCCAAATTCCCCCAGATGCCCACACTAAGGCAAGATGAGGAGAGAAGGGAAGGGAGCCATGGGTCTGCCAAGTTGGAGAATTCCCAAGCATGCATCCACGGGGTTCACCAAGGCCTCCTGATCTCCTGGGAAGGAGAGACTCTACACTCTCAGATAGAAGCTGAATCTCTAGTACTTCCACAGGTCGTCTTAAAAGTCAGGTAGGCTCACCTGGTAATGACATCACCCCGAGAAGAATAGCATTGGTGCCCTTCAGTAGAAATTATCATGTGACTTTCTGGGCTTTCTTAAGGACCACTGTCTCTTCCCTCCAAATATGGAAGAGTCAGTGCCACTCCAATATGGCTGAGGTACAGCCAGGGACCAATACCAGCTCCTGAGGAATGCTTTCTGAGCTGTACCGAGCCCTGAGACCTATTTGACTGCACTAAATTCCAAATGAATCTAAATTTAAACAAATATTGTTTTTCTCCTCCCCCCCCTCTTTCTCACACACACACAATTTTGGATACAATCTTACACAGTTCTCAAATACTCTGATCTCATTTTAGACTTGTTTTGGAGTCCCTTAATCTAAAACCATTGTTCATAGATGGTGTCAGAAGCACAGCACATCACTCACTGAGGGTTTAAGTGGCTGATGGACTTCCATCTCATCCAATGACCTGGACAAGCACGTCTGTTGTTATTCCCCATAAGAGAGGTAGGAAGCACACTCTCCCAATAGTGAAGGGTGGTTGGGCTAGAACTCCAAACACACTGTGGCTCTGGAATCTGTGTTCCGACCCAGGACATTGTTCTGTCTATTGAATCTGACATATTATGAACAGATTCCCAGAAAAGAATGGTCACACCTGGGTAATGATTCTACACGACTGCTTATGTCTTCTGTGGTTCTGTAGAACTGGAATGCAGCTCATCTAGAACTGGATTATCTACACCTTAACTCAGCCCCATTATTTACCGTTCATTGCCCACCTCTGAGTGAGAGAGACCCAGCATCTTTTCTCGCGCCTACTTGGTAATATTCTTTTTTTTGGGGGGGGGGGGAATAGATGCATAGACCTCCCAGCTTCCACCAACGCCAAGGCTGAGAATGGTGACCGCTAGCAGCTGAGCCCTATAGCAGAGACTTCCCACTCGGCCTCCCTACCTCCTTACCTGATGTTTCCACCAATATAGTTTTAAAGTACCTTGAGGGCCAGTATGACCCTTAGCAGATGAAGGTGACAGCCACCAAGCCTGACAACCTGAGTTAAATGTTCAGTACTCTCACTTGTATCCCCACAAAAATAAATAAATAAATAAATAAATAAATAAATAAATGTAATAAAGCTTTAAAAACTTTGGTTGATAGGTTTTTCATACCAATGCTATACAGATTTCATGAACCGTTACTACAGTGGGACGTGGTATTAGGAGTAGCCTAAGTCTGTGTTCCCTTACTGTGGTTACTCATATTTGATTCCAGAATTAACTATGTTTTACTCCCTTTGAGGTGAGAGTGGTCTTTTTGTTCAGCAACATTTTTACTTTAAAGCACGCTCAGCCCTAGCTTTTTGTTTAATCCTGGAACTAGCTCCCAGGACTTAAGAAAAGGTGTCTGGTTCTTTGGTGGGTGTCAAGGGCATTTCCAACACGGAACAAGAGACTTACTTTCTGAGCTGTGCAGACAATGAAATCACAGATGATGAAATTAAAAATTAAAAGCCACAATTCTGAGTCAAGCCTCTTCCCTCCATTAGCCACCGTGTGGTGCGCCCTGGGACCATCTCTGATCCTTCCTTCACAACAGTCCACTCCCTTGCAGGCGAAGTCAGCATGGACATGGTTTGAAGCCACGCGCCGTTTCCCGCAGACACCTGGCCTCCCGTGGTTCACAGAGCAGAGCTTTGCTTCTACAAAGAAAAAGGCATGGAGGGACGAGTGGGAAGGAAATTCATCTGCAGAGAGTAAAAGTGCAGTGTGCATGTGACCATGCCAGATGTTGGATACAAGGCCTTATCCTTCCACAGGGCTCTGGGCCTGACTAACATGTAAAATATTGTAAGTGTTTGAACCTCTTTCTAGGAAGTCTTCCCCATTCTTCAGTGTCTGCCAGCTGTTTCTTTTCTTTTCTTTTCTTTTCTTTTCTTTTCTTTTCTTTTCTTTTCTTTTCTTTTCTTTTGTTTTTTCGAGACAGGGTTTCTCTGTGCAGTCCTGGCTGTCCTGGAACTCACTCTGTAGACCAGGCTGGCCTCCAACTCAGAAATCCGCCTGCCTCTGCCTCCCAAGTGCTGGGATTACAGGCGTGTGCCACCACGCCTGGCTCTGCCAGCTGTTTCTAATTCACAATGGACACACCCCTCTGTATGGTCCCTGTCATCCTCCACAACCGCTTACTGGGTACTAGTCCTAGCTAACAGGCAGGCGTGCTGTTGGGGAAAAGTTGAGAGGTCTGGATCTGGATCTGGGCTAGCTAACCTAACCCAGAGAAATGAGTCATCCTAGACCACTTCTTTTGTTTGTTTGTTTGTTTGTTTGTTTTGTTTTGTTTTTCTTTTTTCCGAGACAGGGTTTCTCTATGTAGCCCTGGCTGTCCTGGAACTCACTTTGTAGACCAGGCTGGCCTTGAACTCAGAAATCCACTTGCCTCTGGGATTACAGGCGTGTGCCACCACCGCCCGGCCCTAGACCACTTCTAAAACAGCAAACACAAAAGGAACTACTCACAATTTTCTGAGATGCAGCCAACCTTGTAAGGAATAACAGAGAAGGGGGCTTCCCCAGCCCTGGGTGTTAGACGTGAAGGTCATATGGCCATCATCTTGTCTGATGAACAAGGTGGGAAAATAGAGATTCTAATGGCAAAACGATGGGCCAAAAAAAGGTGGAGCAGGGCCTGCTGGGGGAAGTTGCTGACTAAGAGGACGTCAAGATTCTAGAAGACACACGGAAGGGAGGGGTGCTGGTTTAAATGTGAATGGCCCCCATAAGCTCACGGATTTGAATGCTTGATCCCTGGGGAACACACTATTTAAAAGGATGAAGGGGTGTGGCCTCATTGGAGACAGTGTGTCACTGGGGGTTTCAAGGGCACAAGCCCAGCCCAGTGGCTTTCTCTCCTCACCGCCTGCAGATCCAGATCCAGAACTCTCAGCTCTTCTCCAGCAGCACGCCTGCCTGTGTGCTGCCATGCTCCCTGCCACGACGATAATGGACCAAACCTCTGAAACTGTAGGCCAGACGCAATTAAATGCTCACTTTTGTAGGAGTTGCTTGGTCCTAGTTTCTCTTCATAGCAATAGCACACTGCCTAAAGCAGGAAGACATAAATGACTTCAGCTTTCTCCAGCTCCAGGTGGTAAAAATAAATATGCTACAGGAAATCCAGTCCAATACTTGCTTGGGTAGCATATAAAGTCCAAACTCGCTGTTAGAAAACCTCAGTGAAGGAGGTAAAATAAAAACCAATAGCAAACCAATATAGCCACTAAGGTGCCCAACATAAGAAAATACAAAACTGCTCCAGAAAAATCTTCACAACTTTAGGAACATGAAGCCCTGAAGATGTGGAAAATCTTGATGAAAACAAGCATATAATTAAAAGGGGGGGGGAAAGCCCAAGAAGAAATGAGCCCCAAAATAGACTCTGGCCGGGGATCTAGCTCAGGGGTAGAACACTTGCCCAGCATTCACTAGGCTACAGTTCATTGCCCATCCGGAGTGAGAAAAAGAGAGACAAGAACAAAGGGGAGTGGTGAAGAGAGGGAGAAGAGAAACGAGGGGGTGAGGAGAGAAGGAACAGATAGAATAAAGAGGCTACAGGCCTGGAGAGATGGCTCGGTGATCAAGAGCACTGACTGCTCTTCCAGAGGACCCCGGTTCAATTCCCAGCACCCACATAGCACTTCACAGCTCTCTGTAACTCCAAGTCCAGATCTGGCACACCCACACAGGCAAAACACCAATACACATAAAAGCAAATAAATCTTAAACAACAACACCAACAAAAAAAACAAAACAAAACAAAAAAAAGAGGCTAAGAACAGAAAATAGAAAGGTCTGAAGCAGTGATGGCGTGCATGTCTAAGTCTGGAAAGACAACGCTTCAGCTAAGAGTGCCTGCTGTTCTTTCAAAGGATTCACGTTTAGTTCCCAGCACCAGTGACCGCCCGCTCATAGCCCTAGGAGGATCTGATTCCTCTTCTGGTCTCTGAGGGCAGCCCTGCTTCTGGAAAATTCTGGAAAAAAACATAACTGGAATGGAAAACTCAACAAATGATCCAAGTTGCTCTAACAAAATACCACAAGCAGGGAACCTTAGAACCACAGAAACATAGGTTGCGTTTAGCGCTAGAGGCTGCTAATCTGAAATTGAGATATTGGCAGGGTGACACTGCCCGAGGCTCTCCCACTGGGTGTGTATGTTTAAACTTCTCCTGGTGTTAAGGACAGTCACAGTTGGTAAAGGCCCTCGCAGCACCCTCATTTTAATTTGATTACCTCTATGAAGACCCCATTTCCAAATGAGGCCACATTCCGAGGGGCCTGAGGGGGCACATAACTGGCTCTTCATTATGTCTTCTATTGAAAGATACAACTTGACTCATAACGCATGCATAGAAAAAAGATGGCATTTTGAACACACTGTTATTCAGTCATGAAAAGAATGACATCTTGTCATTTGTGACGTCCGTGAACCTAGACAACTGTATATTAGGTGTGTGTGTGCTGTGCATGTGCCTGTTGGTCTGCATGTGCACCGGGTGTACGCAGTTGCCTGTGGAGGCCAGCTGGTCCCGCTGGAGCTGACGTCACTGATGGCTGTGCGTACCCCATGAGCGTGGGTCCTCTGGAAGAGCAGCCACTGCTCTTAACCCCGAGCCATCTCGGCAGGTCTGGTAAGATGGGACTTTGACTTAGAGTATTCAATTTTAAAATATAATGATCTTTCAGAGATGAGTGATAGAATGTATAACTTCAAGCGGGGAGAAGGGTCAGGATCCAGAACAAGCAGCTCTTTGAAATGAAGCCAAAACAGGGATAATGGTGGCTGGCAAGAAATGATGAGGCAGGCATGGTGTATGCACCTTTCATCCCAGCACTGGGGGAGACAGAGGCGGGCAGATCTCTGTGAGTCTGAGGCCAATTTGGCTAAACGATGAGTTCCATGACAACCAGGACTACACAGACCTTGTCTCAAAAACAAAACAAAACAAAAAACAAAAAAAATTAAGTCATAGAATTTAATTGAACTAAAGTAGCCAATTGAAGGCAAATATTCTAAAGGTTTTAGCAACTCAGTTATGTGGCCCCTCAGAAAAGACGAGTACTGAAATACAATACCACACAAAATTAAGATGAAAAGAATGAGAAAAAAAAGGTCTACTGTCAAATAGAAACTCAAAGAAAGCTTAAAAGTACTAACCTAGAGCTGGCTGTGCTGGCTGTGGTGGCGCATGCCTTTATTCCCAGCACTCAGGTGCCAGAGGCAGGCAGATCTCAGAGTTCAAGGCCAGCCTGGTCTACATAGCAATTTCAGGCAGTCCGGAGGCACACAGTGAAACCTCGTCTCAAAATTTAATTTAATTTAAAAATTATTAATGCTGTTGGGGGGAAAGCTCTTTGGAGGAGTTAAGAAGGGTCATTGGTTTATAACAAAGAAAAGAAGTGGGTCGTGGGAGACAGCCCGGTGATCAAAGATCGGATGAAGCAAAGCACATTTCTTCACCCCGCACAAAGCAAAACACTTAAGCAAATCATGTAAGAAATTGATAAACTTGTCACAATGCCAGGAGGGTTTGTTTAAGCACTCCTGTTTTAGATAGGTAGGTTTAGCCGAGGTGCACATTTTGTCTCTACAAACGAAAGGTAAGACCTGTAGCTGTCTGTCTTCTGCCAAACCAAACATTAGATAAGACGTATGTCTCCTCCCAGAAAAATACCGATATTCAGCTAAGTGGATGGGAAGCCAAGTGCTCTGGGCAAGTCCACAGCCTAGAAAGCATGTGCTAATAATTCATTACTGTTAGTGGAGACTTCCCTTTTAACAAGCACAACTGTTACAAATGGAATAATTAATGAAGACATAAAATAATGGATTGAGAAAAACAGAAAAAGAAAACTATGTCACTGTCCTTCCTCTGCAGTATTTATGAGAGGCCAGATTCATTTCTTAAATTATTAACTTACTGTGTAAGATAACTTATATTCATCCTAAATGAAGGGGGAAAATCTACCTAAAAAAAATTAAGAATCATAAATAGAACGTACTTAGACTCCCTTAAGACGATAGCGGCAATGCTGCCCCCTAGTGGCAGACCCCAGCAACCTAACATGACCTGGAGGAAAAGTTTTCTGAACCATGGGTCATTTTCCTAACAAATGCTTTAAATATAGGCCACAGAGTTGATGACTGTGTAAGTGTTCGGTCAGTGTCTGTTATTAATGCCATCCCCATCATTACCATTTGTATTGTGCTCAAGCTTATTGCTAAGCGTCCCTGTGGAGGGCGGCCACTTCCAGGCTGACGATCAGACCACACAGGAAGGGCAATGCATATCATCTAAGGAACAATCTTCAGCCACTTTTCTCAGGAGACAGTGGGACACTTAGCCACTGTCTTCCTGGCCTTGCTAGCACACTGCACAAAGAACACCTTGGAGGTCAATAGTGATGCCCTGGAGAATAGCCATGGGTACCCATCCCCCACCCTAAACTCAACCACTGAAAGAAGGCAGGCAGGTCTCAGGTACAGTGATAGCATGTGTGTGTGTGTGTGTGTGTGTGTGTGTGTGTGTGTGTGTCCTACAGATTAAAGTATGTAACTTCATATTAAAAACAAGCTCAAGCCTGATTTCATCATCAGAGTTTATCTTAAATTGAATATGGTCATCTATAGGGGCCAAGAAAAAAATTTACTATTTCTAGCTTTTAAAAGTTTGTGTCTCAAACTGAACTTGCTGAGAAGGCTTGGCATACACCGTCCGGGCTTGAATCTCAACTGGAGATAGGAGAGCAAGTGGTTACCACTCAGTCTCTTTCCAGAACGGCAGCTGCAGGACCCTCATGTCTTAGCTCATTCAGGAACTACCATGGTGTACAGGCGGGGGTTATTTCCACTTCGGTTTGGTGATACAATTGTGTGGCTTTTAGACCAATCAGAAATGCTTAACTAGAGAGACGGCATCTCCTTTCTGGAGAGTTATGACTACGCAAAGGAACTGGCGTTGGGGGAGAGAATGAGAGAATGTGAGCCAAGCCTCCTGAAGACGGGGGGGGGGGGTCTCAAACGTGCCGGCCTTAAAAGGCCTTGCTGCCAGTACTGAACTCTTGGACTTTTCACAAGGAAAGCTGTGGATTCTCATTCAAAGCTCAGCACCAATCAAAGCAGCCAGCCATCTATCAGCTTGGCTGCTTTAGTGGTTTTGTTTTTGTTTTTTTAAATATTGTTGAGACTTGAAACCAATATGAGCCACCTGCTTCAACCCATCACAATGTCCAATTTGAAGCAGTGTGCTCCACTAAGTAAGTGCTGACAAGAGTATGGAGCTCCTGAACTCACAACCGCTTGTGGAATCATCTGGAAGTTTCTCGAGCATCTATGACCTGGTAAGAAGAACGAAGAGATCCCCACAAAACCACGTATATAGGGAACATCTCAGAAGAGAGGGTTACAGGATGTAAAAGTCAGAGGGTGGTGGGCAGGGCACCCACGGACTTGCTGCAGTTACCGTTTCCTCCACTAGAGCTACACAAGGTAAGGCAGCAAGAGCAGTCAACGTTCCAGCGGGAGGCGTCGAGTGCCTTCAGTGAGCTACTGAAACAAATTGGGGTGGGGAAATTTTGAAAAGAGGTTGTATTGGAGAGATGTCCAGTATGAGTGGGATAAAGGGACTGGGGGTTAGGTAAGATCAAGATACATTGTCCACATGTATGAAATTGAATAAACAAAGATATTTTTTAAAAAAGTAAACCCAGTACACTTTTCCATTTATCTCAAGTTTAAGTAGACGCTGGATCAAGGACCTCCACATAAAACCAGACACACTAAAACTAATAGAAAAGAAACTGGGGAAGACCCTTGAGGACATTGGCTCAGGGGGAAAATTCCTGAACAGAACACCAATAGCTTATGCTCTAAGATCAAGAATAGACAAATGGGACCTCATAAAATTACAAAGTTTCTGTAAGGCAAAAGACACTGTCAAAAGGACAAATCGGCAACCAGCAAATTGGGAAAAGATCTTCACCAACCCCACATCCAACAAAGGGCTAATATCCAATGTATATAAAAAACTCAAGAAGTTAGATCCCAGAAAACCAAATAACTCTATCCAAAAATGGGGTATAGAACTAAACAAAGACTTTTCACCTGAAGAAATTCGGATGGCTGAGAAACACCTTAAAAAATGTTCAACATCATTAGTCATTAGAGAAATGCAAATCAAAACAACCCTGAGATTTCACCTCACACCAGTCAGAATGGCTAAGATTAAAAACTCAGAAGACATCAGGTGTTGGCGAGGATATGGAGAAAGAGGAACACTCCTCCACTGCTGGTGGGACTGCAAGCTGGTACAACCACTCTGGAAATCAGTCTGGCGTTTCCTTAGAAAACTGGACATGATACTTCCGGAGGACCCAGCCATACCACTCCTGAGAATATACCTAGAAGATTCCCCAGCATGCAATAAGTATACATGCTCCACTATGTTCATAGCAGCCTTATTTATAATAGCCAGAAGCTAGAAAGAACCCAGATGTCCCTCAACGGAGGAATGGATACAAAAAATGTGGTATACACAATGGAGTACTATTCAGCCATTAGAAACAATGAATTCATGAAATTCTTAGAGAAATGGATGGAGCTGGAGAACATCATACTAAGTGAGGTAACCCAGTCTCAAAAGAATACCCATGGTATGCAGTCACTGATAAGTGGATATTAGCCTAGAATCTTGGGACACCAAAGACACAATTCACATACCAAATGATGTCTGACAAGAAGAAAGGAGTAGACACTGGTGCTAGAAAGGATCAAAGCATCAGTGTAGGGGAATACCAGAACAGGGAAGTGGGAAGGGGTGGTTGAGGGAGCAGGGGGAGGGAAAAGGGCATGTGGGACCTTTGGGGGGTGGGGAACCAAAAAAGAGAAATAAAATGTAAATATAGAATATATCCCAATTAAAAAAAAAAAAGAAAAAAAGAGGAAAAAAAAAAAAGAAGTAGACTCAATGGCAGACCTATGAAGGTTGAAGACTAGGCCTGAGAACCCAGCTTCACACCAGAGTGAGTCCAGACAACAGCTTAGAAGATGAAGATGTACAACTTGCTTCGAGGGCTGGTTACACAGAACTTCCCTTGTAGCAACTCTACACACTTAATAACTGTATCTCATTCTTTGTAAAACATGCTTCAATTCGGAAACAACTGCTAATTCCAGGTCTGAAATTTGCTGTGATAAACGTTTTGTTTTGTTTTGTTTTTTAAATTATCCTGTCAGTGTAGGAATATGTACACCACAGGTAAGAGTGTGAGTATGTGTGTGTGTGGGGGGGTGCAGGCGGGAGGGGGGCCAGTGTCCAGGAATGGGTTCTCACTGTCCAGCTTGAGGCAGGGTCTCTCTTTCTGTTGTGCTGCCAACCCCTGTGCTTCCCTGGGAAACTTATGGCTCCACCTCTCCTCTCACTGCAGGAGTCCTGATGTTACAGATGTTAGCCATCACATCTGGCCTTTGGTGGGTCACACTCAGGTCATGTTTGTAGGGCCGGCACGTTTACAGTTTTTTAAGCCACCTCACCAGCCATGCCAGGATGCAGGTAGCCCACTGGAAAACAACTTCCAGACATAAGGCTGATCTAGAAAGGAAGTGAAGGTCCTTAGAGGGGCAGGTCTTATCCATGGACAGTGTCACCAGACACTGTGGAACAACAAGACAGAAACCAAGGTGGGCACAGCTACGAGACAGGGCGGGGCTGAGCCTTTCAGAATATGCCCTTTGAAAAATGACTCCTAGGCAGTCTCGAGTCTCGGCCACTTGCCCTCGATAGGAATAGTTAAATGATAACAAGCAGGGTCCATATTTTTAATTAACTCAACACTAAATGGTTTTATTTTCAAAGCAGGGGCACCAGCCAGATCCCAGATCTCATTTTGAATTCTGTATTCTCAATTCATTCTTTATCCACACGCTCTCGGTTTATGATTTTACTAAATTTCTTCATTTGAATGATGGCCTTGTGGTCAACAGCAGGCGATATATTTTTCTTATATAAATTTTAAATACAAAGGCAAATGGCATGGAAAAATTAGAATCGATGGCACTGGGACCCCAGCACTTGGAAGTCACAGGCAAACACTATGCTCTTGACTTTAACCTGCAGGTCCCACTTCATGTGGGTTGTATTTTTCATACATCATGGGTTTTTATAAATTAACTGTTCAATCCAGCAGCTCTGCTTTGTTCACAAAATATAAGCAAAACAAATATGTCAGGGTAATGATGCCAGGAGTCTCCCTTATTGAAAAGAGCAGTTTATTAATACCTTATTGCTACAAGCTAGATCTTATTATCATCTTGGGTCATTTAGAATCTTATTAGGTATTCTGCTGGTGGATGGGTAATCCTGTGATAAATTCTTTGGCATGTCCTTCACAGCTGTCATAGCAGGACCATAAACGGCATTTATAACTATCTCGCCTAGAGGAAGTGGCTGGCAATTGTCTGCTTAGCATGCAGGAAATATTCAGACCGTCTGTGTCTGGGAAGACACCAGCCCATGAGAGAGCTCTCAAAGTTTACGCAGCACAGGTTTTCCTGAAGACCTCCCCCGCCTTTGAAAATGGCACCAGGTTAAGAATGTGGGGACCGAAACCGATTTGGAAGCCACCCATGGTTTTTCCTGCCCAGTCAAGCAGACAGCGGGGCAAGGCCAAGGCAGGGTTGTTTTATTCCTGAAAGGCTGTTCGAGTCTTTGCTCTCAGACACCGGATCGAAGTACCTGCTATTTTATATTGAGTGATCTATTTTTAAACATTTGACTTCACAAATGAAATTGTGATTTTTCTTTTCCTGAATTAATGTTTGGCATCTAATTAGTACATCAGATGAGAAGATGAAACTAAAGGGGCATTAAGATTAAGAACGTAATTCCCAGCATAAGCTACTCTTGCTGTACACAAAATTATAAGATTTCAACACTTATGCAAATCCTCTCTCTCTCTCTCTCTCTCTCTCTCTCTCTCTCTCTCTCTCTCTCTCTGTGTGTGTGTGTGTGTGTGTGTGTGTGTGTGTGTGTTCCTAGGGAACTATGAATGTGGACACAGTGATACAAATCCACCACTGCTATTCCTAGGACAAGCCTCCTAAGGGGCAAACAAGACCCTGTAGCATCTTCTCACACCACCCAGTAAGATGGGCTTATACATGCTTCACAGTAACTCACAATTCATTTCCTTTTATTCTTTAGCAACTCTGGGCGTTTTTTTTAAAAAACAGCTGGTTTTGTCTAGAATGTTTTTGCTCTTTCCCCCCCACTACACCCAGGATGTCTTAAGTTAGATCTTTTTACAAGGGAACTAAACCAAGGATTTCTAAGGTAATTTTCAAACACAGAAGAGGGAGTGGCTGGGCATGGGGAGGAGGAAGGTCAGGCAGGGGGTCACTCAGCTGCTCCTTTGGCCAGCTGATGGTCCAGCCTCTGGAAGTCTATGAGAGAGGGAGACGGGAATCTGGACCTTTATCTAGTCGCTCTTCTTGGACATTGCTTGTGAGCTGATCCTAAAGGCAAAAGGTGCCCAGCTAGAGCAGAAGAAGCCCTGAGTTACGTGAACAGCTAGGCTGGCCCACCACAGAGGCCCAGGTGCTGGAGGAGGGGCCCCGAGGGTCTCCACTCTGCAGACCCCCACTCCATCCCCACCTCCCCACCCCCACCCCCTTGTCCATCAAGTCTAAGCAGCATGCTGTTTTCTCTGCAGAAGCTGACCATCCAGATCCAAGCTAGGAGGTCTGTCATGTTTTATCATAGTCTGTCTTTGCTCAAGCCTGTACACTCCTTTGCGAAGGGGTGATACCTGCCTTGTGCTTGCAGTCCCAGGAGAAGTCTCTGCATATTGAAAAAGCACTCACATTCATATACTCCACAAATGCTGGGGGAAAAATGTCTACTGCCCTTAATTTGTGAGCCAGCTCTCCAGCCCTGTCTACTACTACTACCACTACCACTACCACTACCACTACTACCACTACTACTACTACTACTACTACTACTACTACTACTACTAAACACACTCCAAAGTTTATACAACTAAACCGCCAACGTGACTCCCCTGAGGCTATCTGTGTGCAACATGGTGCTATACCTGTTGGGTTTGTTCCCAGCCGGGTTGGGTTTGCCTGAGTGAAGATTGAAGATTATGACCTGGGGCACTGGTTCAGCCGCTAATGCCCTTGCCTTACAAGTGTGAAGACCTGAGTTTGGATCCCCAGAGCCCAAATGAAAAACTAGGCACATCACTGGAATCCTAGCAATTGCAAGATGGGGTATGGACCCCTGAACACTCAAATGCTAACTAGTTTGGCCTATATGGCAAAGATTCAGGCCAAGGAGCGATCCCCCTCCTTCAAACAAAAGGTAGAGGCACCTAAGACAACCCAAGGCTATCTTCTGATTCCTACATGCAACCCACGCCTGCCCCTACCTGCTACACAAAAACTAAGTTAAAAGGGGGTGAAAGTTAGAGAATAAGGGAAATGAATATTCATATGATAAATATTAAGTTCTGGGTAAATATGTGCTTTGAGCAATGTTGCTCCTCCGATAGAAGAAGTGTTTTATTTATTTGTTCAATAAATGTGGCACACAAGACCCGGATCTCTTGATGCAGGAGTGAGTGAGACCCCGTTTTTTTCCTTAGGGATCTTATGGCCAAACAGGCTTGGAACTGACCTGCCACCCACATTTCCAGGAGGGTTGGTCGCACGGCGGCAGCCATCCTGTTGTTCCTGTGTGTTCTGTGCACCCCTGCGTCCCTCTGCCAGGCAGCTTTTGTTTTAGTTGACATGACCTGTATTCATCTTGACTAGCAAGTGCATGTGATTCAAATATATTTCTGTCCACAGCACGGGGGCAAACTACTTTTTCTTACACTGCACACAGAAAAAGCCTACTGCACTTGCCCAGAAGTCTGTAGATGTGCCCACCACCCAAACCCTGTGTAGTGTGCTGGTCCAAGCTGTGTGAGTAATTCTGTGAGTGTCTGCTATGGCTAAGAAGATTGGGGGCGCCCACAATTCCCAGAAAGCCAATGAGCACTCTTGCTTGACTGATTGGCTTCATAGCAGCCAATCAGAGCTTAAGCGTCTAATTAAAGCCCAGGAAGGAGCCATTGACTCCCTGAATTCCAAGGCCTGCTCACTTTACCTAAACAACAGAGTGAGGTCAGGTGCACACCTGCCCCAGAATTACAAGAAACAGCAAGCGAAGTGCCGGCCAATGAAAGCAGCTCAGGGAACACTAACAAGAGTAAGCAAAGGGTATGTTTATGTTGCAAGAAGGAAAAGCAAGGCCTGTCCACATTAACGCTCAGCCTCTTTACAGCAGTCTCCAGTGTGCACGCTGGATATCCCTTTCTGTGTCAATGACACATAGAGCACTCACAGAGAGCACATTGTTGTTTTAGGGATGAGTGTGTGTGTGTGTGTGTGTGTGTGTGTGTGTCTGTAAATGTATGAGTAAGAGAGTGTGTGTGAGAAAGAGAGAGAGCATGTGTAGTGAGAGATGAGATATAAAGGGAGAGAGAGAGAGAGAGAGAGAGAGAGAGAGAGAGAGAGAGAGAGAGAGATGGCAGGGAGTGCAGGAGATTGAATCCTGTCAGGGATGCTGGTTGGGTTTTGTCAGTCTGTTACAGTTTGAGTCATCTGGGAGAGGGAAATGCCGCCATCAGATTGGCCTGTGACAAGTCATTCTCTTGACTGACGGTTGAGATGGGAGGGCACAGCTGGCGCCACCCTGCGCTCCCAAGGTGTCCACGAAAGCGAGCCTTGCAGGGCAAGCCCGTAAGCAAGAGTTCCTCCACGGTGGCTGCTTCGTCTCCTGCCTCGCTTGAGTTTGCTCCCTGACTTCCCTCAGTGGCAGACTGTGCCCGGGACATGTAAGCCAAGTGACCCCTTTCCTCCACAAGTTGCCTTGGTCATGGTGTTTTATCACAGCAAGAGAAAGCACATTGAGACGCAGGTTTTCAGACTACACTACAGATGCTGGTGCAGCTCTGGTGTCCCGGTTAGCCAGTTTACAGCTTCTCCGGGTCTTCTCCTCACTCTTACAGAGACGCCGTACTCACCCCCATTTGTCTCCTCCTCTATGGACAACACAGATTCTCACCTCAGAAGCTTGTGGTAGCCAGTCTCCTGAGGGGACGATGACAGAAACATGTACTGATTTTCTTTAAGACCGGCGAGCTCATTTCTGACCACATTAAAACTCACTTACCCCATTCTTTTTGCACTGTGGAACTATAAATTTTATATATATATATATATATATATATATATATATATATATATATGGCTGAGTGCATACTTTATGCTTATGATTTCAATATTTGAGAAGCTGAAGCAGGAGGATTGCTGTGAGTCTGAGGCGAGTACAGGCTACATAGTGAGTTGTGAGCCAGCCTGAGGGACGGCATGTAGACTCTGCTCCAGAAAAGAAAACAAATAAAATGAGAAAGAATGTAGAAAAAGAAGGAAAGGGGGAGAGAAGGAAAA
This sequence comes from Apodemus agrarius, assembly GCA_964023405.1. Taxonomy (NCBI): domain Eukaryota; kingdom Metazoa; phylum Chordata; class Mammalia; order Rodentia; family Muridae; genus Apodemus; species Apodemus agrarius. The sequence continues at coordinate 72,826,566 of OZ030012.1, read as the reverse complement.
AGGAGAGAAAGAGGAAAATGAGGACTCCACAAAACATGCCGTGCTGGAAACAGCAGACCCTATACAGAGAGCGTGTCGGGATCAGCGAGCCTAGCCAAGCTCCACTGCACACAGAGACATCACCGGAGTCTGTCCCTACCGCTGTGGCTGCACTGATTCCTGAGCTCATATTTAGCAAAGGGACATTTTAAGAAAGTCAGCACGAGAGAAAGAGAAAGGGGGGAAAGGGCCTTCTCAAGATGTGTATGTTATTAATCATAATTAAGCAGATCTGACAGCTTGGGAGCCGATGAGTTCCTTTCTCTGACATCAGAATCCTAAAGGAATACTCGTGCTATCGGCCTCACCGGCTCTACCTGTAATATCCGCGTCTAGATGGGGTCCTAGAGGGGACGCCGAGCTCCCCCTGTTCCCGTTTGCCTGGTGCATAAGCCGGACCTGCCGGGAACAAAGCTCAGGGAGCCACATAGGGGTCCAGTGCGCACCTCAGGAACACGCATGGCCTGCTCCCCAGTTCTACTGCAGGGCCATCCTGTGAAGTGCTTCGTTTTCCTCAGTGTGGGCAGCTCTGCCCTTGTGTTCTCAGCTAAACTGGGAAGGGAGCACTGGGGCCCGTGATGCGGCGGCCTCCTCGTCTGAGAAACAGGGAATGGGGAATGGATTCTTCTCAGGAGATGGACTCATTTCCACAAACCCAAATGGGAGAATGGCTTCCGTTCCATCACACCCCATTTGACAAACTCTCTTGCCAAGATGACGCTTGCTCAGAAGGAGCAGGTCCAGGGCAGGGCTTGACGCCTTCGAAGGAGATTGCAAAAATCCAACATGACCATGGGCTAGTGGCCGCAAGCCTCAGCAGCTGCGTTCTCACTCACCAGGGAACGTTTGGCCTGTGGTGGGGAATTCTCCAGTTATTGACTTCCAGGGAAAACCTTTGCCTGTTGGGGGCCCTATTCTACGGCAAGGGCGTCTAGACAGTTCTCACAGTCCGTTTCCACTGATATTTTTTGCCAGGACTTGCTCTGGGGAAGCAGTGTTCCCGGGGCTAGCGTTCTCTGCAATCCATAGACCCCAACGAAGGAAGTGGAGGAGAGACCTTTCACTGGAGCAGGTAAGGAGGCTGTGCAGGCAGAGGGGCTTGCCACTGAGCCTGACAACCCGATCCTTGTGAACCACATGGTGGAAGGGGAGAACTGAATCTTGAACCTGAAAGTTAGCCTTTCCCACCTACCAATTACAGAAAGGAGGAACCCCCCTTGGGGATTATTTTTCCAATTGATTTATGAAGTCAACATTATGTTTAAACTTCAAAATAAGAATCGGGGAGATGGCTCAGTGGGTGCGAGAGCTTACCATGTAAGCATAAAGACTTCAGCTTGAGCATGTGTACCCAACCCCTATGACCATACACATGCAACACAAGTGCAGAACACACACACACACACACACACACACACGCACGCACGCACGCACGCACGCACACGCACACGCACATGCACATGCACACGCACTAAATAAATAAATAAATCCCCAAAGGAAGCAAAACAAAATATATCGCGGGCATAAAATGAACCAGTGTTACCATGTAGAGGTGTACAATAAAGGTATTTTTCATTCTATATTTTAAAAAAATCATTTTATCATGTTTTAATTCTTTTTATTTTGTGTGTGTGTGTGTGTGTGTGTGTGTGTGTGTGTGTGTCCAAACTTGCACCCATGACACAGGCTGCGTGGAAAAGATCAGATGCAAGTTGTAGAAATCCATCCTCTCCTTCCACCGCGAGCGTCCTGGAGACAGCGCTCAGATGGCCAGGCATGGAGGCAAGCACCTGTGCCCACTGAGCCATCTTGCTGTACCCAGGAAGCAAACTTTTTCATCTGCCATGGGTAGAATGGAAAGTCATTGTTTTATAAATGTGCCCAGGCCAAGAAAAATGTTGATCTTATGGTCCCATTAACAAATGAAAAAAAATCTCCCTTTATTTTTCTTTTATTGAAAATAGATCTTTTATACAATATATTCTGACTATGACCTTTCCTTTCCCCAACTTCTCTGAGATCCCCCTTCCTTCTTGCCCATCTGAGTCCACATCCTTTCCGTCCCTACTTAGAAATCAAACAGGCGCCGGGCAGTGGTGACACATGCCTTTAATCCCAGCTCTTGGGAGGCAGAGGCAGGCAGATTTCTGAGTTCGAGGCCACCCTAGTCTACAGAGTGAGTTCCAGAACAGCCAGGGCTACACAGAGAAACCCTGTCTTAGAAAACCAAAGGGAAAACTAAACAAAAACAAACAAAAAAATGAAGAGGCATCTAAAGAGTAAAATAATTAATAATAATAAATAAACAATAAGATAAATAAAAAACAAACACTTTGGACTAGGACAAAAACAAATAAACAAAGAGAAAGCACTAGAAACACCTAGATACAGAGACAGGACACTTGTACAAACAGGAATCCCATAATATATATGAAAGATTTAGAAAAAAATGCTCTGACTAGCCATAAGATAAAGATAAAGAACTTCTGGGCTGGCCACCTACTGCTGGGTATGGGCTGGCCCTTAAATTAAAAAAAAAAGTTGTCTGTTAAAAGCACATATGGCATAGAAGGGAGGTAATCATTTTATTAAAATAAAAGCAATCAGGTTGAATGGAAAAGGACTGGATATTCTGCTATGTGGAGAGAACACTGTATGAGAAGTGAATTTGTGATTGTTAGACAAAGCTAAATCTAATAAATGCCTAATACAGAAAGAAAACCAAATTTAACACACATTTTCTAATAAAAATCTTTTTTTTTTTTTACTTAAAAATCAAAACTGAATTGTAAAGAATGGTTTACATTCTCAGTGAGACTCCATTGGAGAGACTGGGCCAAACACAGAAAACTTTACGAGTTGGTCTTGGACAAGCCAGGCATGCATGGTGGGTGGTTATCACAGGCTGTGGAGGAGACACGAGGATAGCTGGCAGGTGGGCACTATGTTACAGGTAGACGTGGCCATGAAATGCTGGTGTTCTACTGCACAGCAGGGCAACTACACATCATGATAACAAATCTTCAGATAGACAGAAGAATTTGGAAGCTATCACCAGGAAGACATGACTAACACTGAGGAGTCAGACACACTTGGCGAAAGTTAAACATCGACGAGGCACTTGTGTAAGCCGTCACGTCCTCCCTGGACCCTAAGTGACAGTCCTATATATGAGTTCATCTGCTAGTGACTGTTGCTGCTGCTCCGACACAGTCCCACATAGCTCAGGCTGGGGCTGAGCTTCAACTCACTATAGTTTGGAGATGGGAGGTGACCTTGAACTTTGGATCTTCTTGCCTCTGCCTCCCAAATTCTGCTATTACATGTGTTTGCCACCATGTCTGGTTTATGAGCACAGCCAGAGGCAGGGACATCTGAGAGAATCCAGAGTGGACCTGACCAGACTGGGCTGAGCCATATAGGGAAAAGAAGAGAGAGGGGCAGAGGGGAACAGGAAGACCAAACATGGAAAAGGGGTGGGCACCCAACATGGCTGCCTCATATAGGGAAGAGCAGCCCAGCTCCCTGGGCTGGAGAGTTCAGGGTATGGGGCAGGTATGCAAACCGGGAGGACCCAGTAACAGCTAGGTCTGGGGAGCTAGGGATGCTGGGAGGCCAGGTTCACTTTGATATGCTCAATAGGCACCTCAGCCTGTTGTCCCAGGGTTTGAGACTTAAAATACACAAGGCTAGCACTCCACCAACAGAGTCATATGCTCAGCTCTTTATGTGTGAGTTTAAAACAATAAATGCAAAAGAAAAAATGTCAGGAGACAGTAGGACGGGAGGTCAAACGATGGCTGTGACAGCAGATTGAAAGTTCAGCAGCGACAGGAAGTCTGTCTACCAGCACGGGCAGCCAGAGGCACCAAGTGCCCACCCTGGGCCAGGAAAGGTTGGCACATCCGGAAGACAGGTAGCTCTGTTTCCGTCCTGTCCCACCTGAAAGAAACTATTCCTTAAAGCTCTGAATTGCTAACCTCCCAAGAGTTTTGTCCATAGCAACTGAAGGTATGATCTGGGAGTGCTGGGATTAGCTAAGGAGACAAGTCAGTTTTTTTCATCCTGGTAGGAACTGCCCTCAAATCAATGATTCGTCTATGACCGGTTTCTGCCTCTTCTAACTCGAAGCGGAGATGACTACAGCCATTCGATAGCCTTCTGACGCGTTAGACCAGCCCCCTCTGCTGATTTTGGGTTTTATTGTTTATTCTTGGCCATAGCTCATCTTAGTGAGACCCCCTGGGAGTCAGCAATTAGCTTAGAGACAGCACTTTGATAAGCAGCAGTAATTAATGGCATAAAACACAGTTAGCCGGCTTCCGAGGGCTTGCCTCTTGCATCTAGGTCTTTCTGCTTAAAATTCACGTTTAAAAATGCAGATGTTACCTCTCTTAGAGAAATCACTGATCACAAACCGTTCATGTTAGCCCTCTACCACACAATAGGAAGCGATGGAGCTTAGTGACTTTGTGAGTGACGGGGCCTGAGGCAGTCTTTCCAACCACACACAGGCAATGCGCAACTCGTGAATTCACACTCTTCCTTTACCACAAGCAAAACTGTAAGGCAGGACTCCATCAAGCCCTGAATGGAAAGTTAAAGAAAATGATCATTATCGTTTCTCCTTTCAGAGACCTCATTTAAACATAGTCCAGGAAAGGAAAGGAAAGGATACATTATCACACGTGTTCAATTTGCCATGAATCAAGTGGAAAAAACAATTTTGTTCTCAGGCAGAAGAAATTTCCGTGAGTTTCCTTTTAAACAGACCGTGGCATTTACTTTCTTTCATAAGCCAGGCCTCCCCTGAGTGCCCGTAACTGACCCCTGGTCTCCACACAGGACAGCAGTGGAGAGCAAAGGTTACCAAAGGGGACTGAGTTTCTCCATAGTCACACCTCTCTCCCCAGGAGGAAGCTTTATTTTATTTTCTATTCGTGAGTAGGTGGGGGTGGGTAGCTATCACCGGACTGAAATCCCACCCTCAGAGTTCACCATCACTCTGAGAGACTTAAAGGAACCGAATGGTTTTCTTCCTTCTTTCAGTCTGCCCTCCCTCCTCCCTCCCTCCTGCCCTCCTTCCCTCCTCTCCTCTCCCTCTTCCTTCCTTTTCTTTTTAAAATTCTTTCGATTTTGAATTTTTGAGGCAGGGTCTTTTATGCAGTTCAAGCTGGCCTTCAACTTGTTCATAGTCCAGGATGACCTTGAACACCCAACTCTCTGTCTGCCACAGGGAAAGCTCGGGTGAAAGGCACACACCACCACACACGGCTCTGATACATTTCCGAAAGCATGCTTTCCAGTTTCCCTCCCCTCCCCCATTCCCTGTCCCCACATAATGCCATCCAACGGCCACCCACGTTCCTTTTCCTGTGAGGACCCAGATGAGCCTCCAACACAGAGCTTCCTCTTCTCTCCTTTCAAAACCGGCACCGGCATCTTTCTCACCGGTTGCTGTGGCCGGACTAAGAAAGGGACAAGGCAAAGAGCAGAGAAGAGTCCGCTGTGGGATGCCCCCCCTCAAGTGACACCTCTACCACCCACCCTACACTCAGGACTCAGGGGACATCCGAGAAGACGAGACCAAGACGGGGCGGGAAGATGGTCAGAGCCAGAAGACCAGGTGTCTGCTGTGTCTTCTTTCTATGTCAGGGAAGCTGTACCGGTGAGGTCACAACAATATGGCTGTCAAAAGAAGACCTGCACAATGACAACACCAGTCGACATAGCAACATGGATAGGGGAACCCTCCCCACCCCCAGGGGAGAGCGCAAACACAGTCCCCACCACCACCACAAATTATGCAGTCGGGTTTCCCACATTTGGGGAAATCGCATGGGGTCAGCACATCCGAAGTGGGATGGATAAGCCTCGTCCTGAGAAAACCACCTTCGAGATCATGGCATCTCCCCTGCCGGATAAGGATAGGATAGGGAAAGCTTACAAGGCCCTGCCTCTAGAAAAAGAACGTCAGGCATTTAATGGCTTCCGAGACAGGGAGGATCAGTCTTCTCTAGGGATGTGCCCCGATAGGTTATCCAATCCCAAACGGTCAGCCTTAAAACACACACACATGCACACGGGCCACACTAACTAAACCAAGCAGGCTGTGCTGAGATGTGCATATTTGCATGCGCATGTCACAATAATTAGAGGTCATGAATTTGAGAGAGAGGGGGGACATAGAGGAATTGGGGTGAGAAGGAGAAAGGGTATAAATACACAATGTAAATCCTGTACTCATGGATAGCAGTCTCAAATATAGATTTTAATTAAAAAAAAAAAAAGAAAGAAAGATGCAGAAAACAAAAGTATTCAGTTTTTAAAAAATGCAAAGTTTTGACTAAACTATACCACTGGCTGTTTTCTGGAATTCGTTAATTTCCCAGCAACCCCCAATCCTCACTTGTTACTAAGAGCCACGCCCTAGGTCAGCCCAAAGTTTGTCTTGTTTTCTGTTCTTGTTGTAATAGAATACCTGACAAAAGGGTGATTCAGGATCACAGTTCAAGGCACAGTCCTTCCTGATGAGGAGCCGCGGCAGCTTGAAGCCCTGGTCACACCGCCTCTGTGGTCAAGAGGGCCGTGGCCTCATCCTGCTGCGTGGCTGCCCTTCTGCATATATACTGCGCAGGATCCCAAGCGGGTAATGTGCCATCCACAGTGAGAGGCGCTTTCCGCCACGGGTAATGTAACTAAGATAATCCTCCGCAGGCGGGCTCCAGGCCCGGCTCCCAGAGGATTCTAGAGCCTTCTTGGTTGACAATTAGCACTGTCACAAACAGGCTTCCAATGTTCTCTTCGCTCGTTTTCAAACTAAGGGTTGCCCGCAGAAGAGCGGGAGGAGTGGACAAAGGACCCTCCAAGAAAACTTTAAGACATTCATTCATTTGTTCATTCACTTATTCATCCATCCAATCATTCATTCATTCAACAAACAATTACTGTTAAGCCATCAGTCTCTGGGTCCACAGGAGATATGTTGGGGAACAAATGATTTCCACTTTCAGTAAACTGCCCGAGAATAAAAGACCAGCATGACACAAAACAATTAAATCAGCCAGCCAGAGACTGGTGACTGCTTGGAAGGAGGGGTAGAAACCTCAAAGGGATGCTGTAAAAGGGAGCAGATATTGTGAGGGCTTTGAAACGGAAGCATTAACAAAAAGAAAGATAGGCCCAGGATGAAGACTCAGGGATAACAGGGTAAACTGAGGTGGGAAGGGATGGTATTGAGGGTAGCTCCTCTGTGCCAGAACATCAAGGGTTAACGGGCAGGCCCTTAGCCAAGAGGGGGACAGCCTTGCTGGCCATTCTAGAGATCTTATTCTTAAGACAAATTCGAAGCCACTGAAACACTGTGATTAGCCATGTTCAGGGTCTTACTGAGTTTTCACACCAGTCTGACTGTCCCATGGAGGGAAATGTAAGCATGGGTGTGGCAAGGCCAGTGGGAACATTGTTTCATATGTAGTTTCTCAAACCACTGGCTACCATGGGAGAGAGAGTTAGAGGGAGGCCACAGAGGCCTGAGTTTATTGGCAGGTGCCTCATCCCAAGAAAGATGGACAGACGGGAACGGCCCATTGTGACACAGGAGCCGGCTTGCCCATTCTCTCTGTGTCCTGGAGGAGGCTTCCCTAACAAGATTCCAGAGACTATGGAGAGAAGTTTCATATATGAAGACACCCCACCCCCAGCCCAGGACACAGCAGTTTGGGATATTGAGGCCAACAGATCTATTTCAGCCTTAACTTTGTGATGCTCTCAGCAGCTATGGTTCCCCTATGTTGGCGGAGAAACACTACAAAAAATGGAAAGCCATCTTCCGCAGCACACCGTGTCCGTCCCCTCATCATGGCAAAACACAGCCCTCCTCTCAGCAGCGCTTCCCTGGCCTCTCACTCTCTTCCTTTCGGCATGTCTGTCTCAGAGAGTGTGAGTTTTGACATTTAATGATGCTGCCTGACACTAGGATACGACAGGAAACTATTCTAATGAGTTATTTATTGTTTAAATAATTTAACATTTACCTAAACCATGATACACACTCATTGCAGAAATTTTGTGAAATTCAGGCAAGCTCAAAGAAAATAAAAACGATGCATGATCCCACTGTGGTGAGAGGATCTTAGTTAACTAACATTTTGGTCTGTAGTCTTTCTTGATGCCTCTCACTTTCAAAGAAAATCTCTCTCTCTCTCTCTCTCTCTCTCTCTCTCTCTCTCTCTCTCTGTGTGTGTGTGTGTGTGTGTGTGTGTGTGTGTATGTGTGTGTGTGTAAGCACTTCTATAAGTTTTTAAGCAAAATGTATAGAAAACTGATTTATAAAGTTGGGTGTGGTGGCAGGCAAGCAGACCTCTGAGTTCAAGGTGAGTTCCAGGACATCCAGGACTACACAGAGAGGCCCTGTCTCAAGAAAACAATCGAAAAATTGATTTATGGATAGTAAATAATAGGGGATAGATTGGTAGATGATAAATAGAAGATACAAAACTTAATAAATTATAAATTTGATGATGATAAATAGGTAACTCAATAGATAATAGGTAGATTATATGTAAATAGGTAAACATAAAAATAAATAATAAACAGATTGATAGATGATAAATAGCTAAATGATATATTGATAGATGAATAATGATAAATAGAAGATACAAAACTTAATAAATTATAAATTTGATGATGATAAATAGGTAACTCAATAGATAATAGGTAGATTATATGTAAATAGGTAAACATAAAAATAAATAATAAACAGATTGATAGATGATAAATAGCTAAATGATATATTGATAGATGAATAATAGATATTAACAAATAATTGATGATAGATTAATAGGTGATAAACTGAATGTTGATAAACAGATACATAGACAATAGTTAGACAACAGATAAGTAGATAAATAAATAAATTATAGATAAATAGATAAATGATAAATAAGTGATAGATAAAGTATAGATAGCCAGATAGATAAATGATAGATAAATGAGATGATAGATAAATGATAAACAGATAAATGATAGACAGACAGATAGATGCAGATTGATTTGTTTTCTATCAGTTCTCAGCATTAAAGAATTTAAATCCTAGGCTGCATTTTGACAGTCTCAAAATTGTTTCTTTCCAACCATTTCTATCAATAAATAATGTTCTTACTCAATCAGAAGTAGTTGTTTGGTCAAGTAATGGACGATGCCTCAGAGGTCCTGGAACCCTGTCCCTCCATCTTCTGTCTTGAGAGTATTCCAGGTGAGGGAAGACTGGCCACAGGTGCAAAGCCAGCATTCCTCATGGTTATGCCACACACTGCAGACCATACAGCACATTATGGTTGTTTATACATTAAAAACTGTTCTAAATTCTAAATTGTTTATACATTAACGCCCGATTGCTAGTGGAAATGATAAATCTCTTAGCTTTCTTGTTTCTAGTAGCAATCAATAATAATAATAATAATAATTATAAGAAAAAAACAAGAACAAGAAGGAAGAGAAAGAAAGAAAGAAAGAAAGAAAGAAAGAAAGAAAGAAAGAAAGGAAGGAAGGAAGGAAGGAAGGAAAGAAGGAAGGAAGGAAGGGAGAAAGGAAAGAAGGAAGGAAGGAAGGAAGGAAGGAAGGAAGGAAGGAAACTATTCCCAGCTAAAACAAGACAGTCTGTGCACCTATAATTGCAAACTAACCCTACTCCAGTTACCAATGAAATGCAAAAGTGTGAGCAAGAGCTATGACTACTGGGGTCACCCAGAGTGAGACCCTCCCACAGTCATGTCTAGACCAGGCACCACACAGTCTTTGTCAATAAAAACCATGACGATTTCAAAACAAGTAGTTGGTATACACATACTTTTACCATTTACTAAGGAAGAAATCAAGCTCTTCCTCTAAGCAACCTGAGGTGACCCATGAAGATGGTTCAATACTCTATTGACCCAGAAAACCTACAAAAATCATGCAAATCAAGAAGTTCAAATCTTCATGTTCACTTTAAGAACACCCGTGAAAATGGCCAGGTCATCAAGGGTATGTATATCTGGAAAACCACTAAATGTCTGAAAGATGTCACTTTAAAGAAGCCATATGTGTTATTCTGGTCAAACAGTGTGGGGGCTGGACACAGGGTTGGTGCTAAAAAAGAGTGCTGAATTTTTGCTGCACCTGATTAAAAATGTGGAGAATAATGGCAGACCTAAGGGATTAGGTGTAGATTCTCGAATGGTTGAACATATCCAGGTGAACAAGGCACCTACACTGCACGGGAGCTCATGGCCAGATTAGCACATACATGGCTCCCCCACCCCCCACCCCCGCCACATCAAGATGATCCTCACGGAAAAGGAACAAACTGTTCCAAAGCCAGAAGAGGAGGTTGTACAGAAGTAAAAGATATCCCAAAAGAAACCGAAGAAACAAAAAACTTATGGTATGGGAAATATAGTGCAAAATGCCAAAAATAAATGCAGATATAAATAAAGGTCTTGTAGAGGTCTTTATTTATAAGGAGATTGGTTCAGGGATTACCCATTAAATTCACCCAAGCCTGTTGGGTGAGCCCCGCTGGGAGAGCTGTGTTTCAACATGCTTTAAACGTTTATTAAAGCAGTCAAGCAGTGAAACAGACTGTGGACAACCACTTAACTAAGCTACGTAAACGTGAGCACGTCTAGCTTTATTGAATTAGCATTTACTGGGGAACTGTTATGTAAGACTATAGGTATAAACTCTGTTCATCCAAGAGCTGTGGATATAAGATAAACCTGCCTTTAGGGGGAAGGAATTCTTTACAGTTGATCCTAATTAAGCAATAGTATAGCTTAGACTAATTTTTGCAGTGATTTGTTAGAAAGAGTAATACCCACATAGATTTTTAAGTCATGTGTCTACTAACTGAAAACCTGGAGATGGTTGCCAGTCAGTAACTTCGCCTAAACTACTAAACTATTTTCTATTTTATTTGCCTATTTAGGACGTTTAATAAAAAGCCATTTAGTGTGGGGAAAAATTAAAGCAAATTTGCATATGAATAAGATGGATGTGTGTTTTTATTTGTACAAAAAAAATTAAACCTTGCAGCTGAAGAGGTCGCTCAGCGGCTTAGAGCACTAGCTGCTTTTCTGGAGGACTCTGTTCAGCTTCCAGCGCCAGGGCATGTGGCTTCCAACCAACTGTGACTCCAACACCAGGGGGTTTGCTACCCTTTTCGGCCTCTGTTGGCACCACACTCACGCGTGCACAAACCCACATCCCCAAGGCACATAAATAAAAACATATTTAAAAATTGAACCTTGGGTGAATATTTAATTCTGCAGTACTTAGCACATCTTTCATTTTTTTCAAGGTTGATAGATATTTTGATTTATAATCATCACTGCTGGGAAATGCCACTTTAGTAAACACGTGATACAAAATGAAAGATGCACTTTTAGGACCATTTCAGAATCTGGAAATTCTGTCCCAATCCCAAATTAAAGTTCATTTAACATTTTAAATGAAACTTTCTGGCAACTCAAACATCAGCTTTTAGAGTCAAGCATTGTACATGATACAATCCAGAAATGTACTGATTTGTGTGGAGAAGAATATGACGGTGTAGGAATATTGGAAGTTCTGTCTCCTACCATTAAACCATGATGTTTCTGTAAACAGAAGGCAGCTCCGGATCCAGGGAGAAACCATACAGGGCAAACATAATAGAGTGTTAAATCTGAGCCGAGCCGTCCAGGCAGTGCTGGTTTGCCTGGAACAGTGGGTGTTATTCACGATGTGTGTACTGTGTGTTTAAAAACAACACACAATGCAACCTGCACTGGTGCTTCTGGAAGCATCTCAGAGTCACCCCCTGTTGGTTTCTTCAGTTACACTCATGAAGTGTTCAGATACTTTCAGATATTGCTGCCAAATTTTCCACAAACTCCATGTTCAGTTACTTCACCCCATGGGTGAACACTCTCACGAGCCCCACACCCTACCCTACAGAGTCACACACTAACAAGTGCCACACCCTACTCTACAGAGTCACACACTAACAAACCCACAGTCACATGGTCTCACCCTCACAGTGTAAGAGGATGTGGTTTAGCAAATACCTCATAAATCTTAATTGGAATAGAATGTGACATAGTCTGATTATCTAGAATTTGAGTGTTTAGTTCACACATAAATACAGTGGATTAAAAGGTCTTTCTGATTAATGGTACCTGTTGCTTTCTAAGGAATCCCCCATATGGATACCTCGGCGACAGCCAAATGCATGGTGCTTCTGATTCCTTTCCAGAAGCCCATATGCTTACACACGCTCCCTTAAAAGGGCTAAAGCATTTAAAATGTAGATGGAACAGCACAGAGTGTTGGCACAGAGCTTCAAGGTGTGTTTCTTCTTAAGATTTAAATACAAATTTCAGACTCAAAGCCTCAAGAATTGAAATGGAGATTTTAATGAATTGGTCACCATAATATTGGACATAGCTAAAGAAAAGACTAAATAAGTGGAAAAAAACATATGTGCAATAATCTTACAGATGAAATCATGAAGCTATTAAAAGACAAAGAAAGACTAAAAATTAAAAGATAGTAAGTGGGTATGGGAGAAATTCATTATCACAACTGTGTCGCTTTTTGCAAATTTCTTTGACCTCAAAGTCCCAACAAATGTGTATCTATATGTATGTGTGCATGTCTATGTGTGTGTATATATGCATGCACAAGTATATATGATCATGTATGTATATGTATGTCCATGTGTGTCTATGGGTCATGTATGTGCATGCATGTGTGTGTGATCTCAGAGGCTCACTCTACATGGATGTGAGAACTATGAACCTCAAAGACTGAAGTCTGGGCAATTCACCTTACCATTCTGAAACTTACTAGAAATTGAGGCTTAGAGGATTTCTGCAATTCTGCAATAAATATAAAATAAAATAAAATAAAATAAAATAAAATAAAATAAAATAAAATAAAATAAAATAAAATAAAGTGATGTAGCTCAGGGTAAAACAAATAGTGCAAGAAAACAGGATAGCTGTACAGATGAGAGCCTGGACGTGTAACTAAGAACAGAGACATCGAATGGCTAGAGCACACAGCCGGCGACACGGGACATGAGATGTTTGTTTATATCATAAGTTGTGCTATGCACCAAATTGAGTTCATTGAAAACTAAAGCTGGCCGGGCAGTGGTGGCGCACGCCTGTAATCCCAGCACTTGGGAGGCAGAGGCAGGCGGATTTCTGAGTTCGAGGCCAGCCTGGTCTACAGAGTGAGTTCCAGGACAGCCAGGGCTACACAGAGAAACCCTGTCTCGAGAAAAAAAAAACTAGCAAAAACAAAAACAAAAACAAAAACAAAAACAAAAACAAAAACAAAACTAAAGCTAAAATTCAAGCTTTCAAGCTGGGTGAAGTGGAACACACCTGTCATCCCAGCACTTGAGAGGCAAGGCAGATGGGTCTCTGTGCATTCAAGGCCAGCCTGGTCTACAGAGGGAGTTCTAAGACAGCCAGAATTATATACTGAGATGCTGTCTTGCAAAGAAGAGGAGGAGGAGGAGGAGGAGGAGGAGGAGGAGGAGGAGGAGGAGGAGGAAGAAGAAGAACAAGAAGAAGAAGAAGAAGAAGAAGAAGAAGAAGAAGAAGAAGAAGAAGAAGAAACAATGGACTGCTACTCAGCAATTAAAAATAATGAATTCATGCAATTCGTAGGCAAATGGTTGGATCTGGAAAATATCATCCTAAGTGAGTTAACCCAATCACAAAAAAATACACATGAAATGCAATCACTGATAAGTGGATATTAATGAGCCCAGAAGCTCTGAATACTCAAGGCACAATTAGCAAGTCAAAAGATTCCCAAGAAGAAGGAAGGAGAGGACTCTGGTCCTGAAAGGACTGGATCCAGTTTTGTAGGAGAGTACCAGAACAGAACAGAGAAATGGTGGGGTGGTGATTGGGGAATGGGGGGGGGCAAAGGGGGGAAGAGGACATATGGTGAGGGGGGAAATGGGAAAAGGGAAAGCCTTCGGAATGTAAACAAAGAATATAGAAAATAAAAAAAATAAAGAAAAATAAAGAAAAAAAAGGAAAAAAAGAAAACGTATGAGGGGCCACTGCTGACCACCGGTACAATGCTCGCCTGGTATGCTCATGGCCCTGAGTTTGAATCCCAGCATTGCACAAAGTGGCCAGAAAACATCTAAACTGACAGTGGTTGGGATGACACCTGCCTTGTTCTGAAAAGCTGGACTCAGGTCTATTTTTATGAAAGAGATGCAGTTAAGCCAAGATCTCAGGTTGAAGAGCTTTGCACACTGTAACACAGTGACTATGCTGTGTAGCTCACAGGCCTGCAGCCTGTGTCTGATTACCAGGACTCAGAATGTCAATATTATTTTATAACACTTACTGGGTACTCAGTGTGCATCAGGCCTTCTCTGGCTTTATCTCATTTAAAACTTCCTGTAAAGATTCCATCAAGGTATTGTCATCACTTTGCATAGATGATTAAATATGTGACTTTTTGAGGCAGGGTCTCACAATTCAGCCCTGGCTGTTCTGGAACTTGCTATGCAGACCAGGCTGACCTTGAGTTCAAAGACATTCCTGTAGGATACTCAATTAGGCCAGTTGCCTTTCTCCGTTCACTGAAATATCACGAGTCCAGGTGTACAATGTTGCATTGACAGTGGTAGCTGCGACTGCTACTAACAATTACTAAATGAACATTCCAGTTTTTCAGAAATCACTGAATCATATACACCCAGTTCTTGTCATGACAAATCTTTTCGATTTGAGGACAACAATATGGACCACCACATACAGGCTTGTAGCCTCTCATTTAATTTTCAATTTAGACTGCATGCTGTGTCTTCTAAAATTAGAACTCAGAAGGTCCAATTTCATATTCATCTGTGGATCCTTTCATTTGCTTAGAGCATTACAAAATACCTCCCTTTAAAGATTTATTTATTTTTATTTTATGTGTGAGTGTTTTGCCTATATGTACATATGTGCCCCATGTGTGTGTGGTTCCTACACAAGGCAAAAGAGGGCTCCAGATTCCCTGAAACTGGGGTTGCAGACAGTTATGAGCTGCCATGCGGGTGCTGGGAACTGATCTTGGGTCCTTTGTAAGGACAGCTATGCTTTTACCCACTCTCCATGCCCATCCCTCCAACCCCCCCAAATGACACAATTTCAATCAGAGAACTTCAGCATTGAAATCATGAGGCCTTTCATACATTTGACAACTGTGTTTACATTAAGCAGGGGCTCTGAGTCATGAGCTGGTGACTGGCAGGAGGACATACCCTGCCCCAGCTGCCTCACCCGGCTGGCATCCATCAGAAACAGCTAAAAGCAGTGGTGAACTGAGGCACTTGGGAGAGCCCTACAACAAAACCCGGTGAGGGGATCTTTGCACGGGACCTAGGTTAAGTATATTTTCTCATTTTATTACTTAATTGAGACAGTCTCACACACTCCATACTGGCATCAACTTGCTATATAATGAAAGATGGCCTTGTATCTCTCATGCTTCTCCCTCCGCCCCTTGAGTGATAAAAATACAAGCCTGGAATACCATCCCTGTTTTTATGCAACGTTGGGGATGAAACCAGGACCTCATGCATCCTAGGCATGTACTCTACGCTTGGAATCACATCCCCAGGCCCTACATGGGTCCCATGTAAACAAACTTTGTAGTAGTAGTAATAGCAGCAGCAGCAGCAGCAGTAGTAGTAGAAGAGGAGGAGGAAAAGAAGAGGAAGAGGAAGGGGGAGAAGAAAAGGAGGAGGAAGAGGAAAGAAAAAGAAGAGGAAAGAAGAGGAAAGAAGAAGAGGAAAGAAGAGGAAAGAAGAAGAGGAAAGAAGAAGAAGGAGGAGGAAGAGGAAGAGAAAAAGAAAGAAGAAAAAACCAGGCTAGATTCATGGGAGACCATGTCACTTCTCTCCAAAGAATCTGAAGTTTTAAATCACCATCTCCATATGGCAAGCTAAGTGGTAGTGGAGACTTTTGGCGAAGCAGAAAGTCAGATGGAAATTTCCTGCTGGACCGCGTGGGGTGTGCTCAATGCCCCCGCCACAGGCTCCTGATGATGGAACTTTAGTTGCTGAACATGAAGATAATTTCAGCACCCTACAATTATGTGCCTAATTAAAATTAAGAAATTAGAACACAGTTAAAAGGAATAATATTTTGCTCACAGCTAATTTCATTAAAGTATTAATGAATGGGGCTCTTTTTATGGCCAGAGGGCAACCACTTTCTACAGAGTACTTCCAGGCGAGCTAATTTATTCATGCATGTGAAACAGTCCAATGAGAAATGAGGGAGCCGACAACTGCTGGTCCTAATTAAAATATTTAAAACATCATGTCTATTTTCTTCCATCTAGCCAAATACGTAAGCGGGAACCAGCATGGTGCCAATTAACATGGAGAAAGCAAACACAAACACCCACGGTTTCTGATTAAAATGCACATTATTGCACCATGCAATATATTGTTCGGCACATATATGTAAATGTTTAATTAACCTGCATCTAAATCTCGGCCACATTCAAAAATCGATACTTTAATCCCCAAACAAGTGGCAGTCTGGTGTAGGGAGACACTTACTTATTTATCACAGTCTTTTATTCAGACCTAATTTGAAGCCGCGTGTTGAAGCATCTCTTAAGGGGAAGGGTGGGGAGAGAGTGGCTTGGCAGCCTCCTCTTCAGACGGCAGTGAGATTGTTAGACTTGTGAGAGGAACGAGGTTAGCCTCAGGTGATATGAAATTTTTCATTAATAATGCAGGGAGAAGTCTGGACCCAAAACCGTTTGTCAGCCTGGTCATCGTCAACAGTAACCACACACACACACACACACACACACACACACACACACACCGTTCTTCCCTTTGTTAACCCGAGCCCTATCTCTCAAGGCAACTCCAGAGACATCCTTGCTGTGGGTCCGTGATGGAGGGACATGCTGGAAACTGAGGAGTTGGTTTTGAAAGCAGCGCAGTATGCATGTCAAACCCTCTCCATATGTTTAAAGGCATGCTACTGCAAGAGTCAGCACGCCCTCGATGCTTCTGTCCCCAAGGGGTTGTACATCCGTTACTTTTAACTTCACAATCCTGTGAAACAAGATGGCGAGGTGACATAGGATGACGTGGACCTTGAACCCCATCTCCTTTAGCTCTAGAGTCATTCCAGCTAACCACCTTAATTAAAACAGATTAATTTCCCACTTACATAGAGCAACAACAAATTTGTTTTTAAGACAGGTCTCAAGTACCCTGGACTGGTTAAACTCACTAAGTAGCTGTGGATGCAGTTGATCCTCCTGCCCCCTCCTCCCAAGTGCTAGGGTCACAGCTGTGCACCACCACGCCTTGTTACTGTAGTGATGGGGATTGAACCCAGGGCTTCATGCATGCTAGGCAAGCCCTCTTCTCACAGAACTACATCCCTACCTAAATATAGTAAATTCTTAAGAAAGCTACTTGCTGACCCATTTAGCTATTAAAATGATTTCTTCTTGGCCTTTTGAGCATTTTTTCAAAGTATGTGGGATGAGAACATATTGTACAGATTTTTTTTTCTTTGTAGGTTTTCTTCTTGAACCTACTTTTTTTCTTTTTTCAAGATAGGGCTTTTCTGTGTAGCCCTGGCTGTTCTGGAACTCACTCTGTAGGTTAGACTGGCCTCAAACTCAGGGATTCATGGGCTCTGCTTCCTTGGCGCTGGGACTAAAGGGGTGAGCTACCACCAATCCAACGCAGTTTTCCTCTTATCTGTAGCAATGTTCTGATAATGACCATTAGCAAACCTGGACCATACCATGTGACCTTGAGCCTACACACAGTGTTCTTTATACAGCATCATGGTCCCTGACTGTCAACTTTGACAGTACAGGGAAAGTTATAAGTCCAAACACGGGTGAAAGTGTTCCTGAAACTGCCAGCAACAACTCCAGGTGGAAAGATCAGGAGCTAGGCTGATGGTGCCACCAAGTAGAACTGAAATCAGAAAGAGCGATCTTTGAGAGAAGGGCTTGTCGTCCTGTGACCACAGGCTGTGGCATCTCTTCTCCAGTCCTCCCCCCCTAGAAAGGGTGTCGCTGTCTCATGGAATTGCTCCTGAGCCAGGGAAAGCCAATGACTGAGCCAGTATAAAAGCACTTGGATCACCCTGCATTCATTCACTGTGTGTGTGTGTGTGTGTGTGTGTGTGTGTGTGTGTGTGTGTGTAGGCCCCAGAAGTCAACCCTGGGTGTTATTTTTTAAGAGCTATCTACCTTGTTTTTGAGACATGGTTTCCCCACTGGCCTGGGGCTCACTGATTAGACTAGACTGGCTGCCCTGTTAGCCCCTAGATTCGCCAGTCTCCACTTCTCCAATATTAGAATGACAAGACTATGCCACCATGCAATTTGCTTTATTTCATTTTTATTTTTTGTGTAAGTGGGTGTCTTGACTGCATGCATGTCTATTTACCAAGAGCATCCTGGTGCTCTTGAAGACCAGAAGAGGGCACTGGATCCCATGGAACTTGAGTTACCGGTGCCCGTGAGCTGTCATGTGGGTGCTGGGAATCAAACCAGGATCCTCTGAAAGAGCAGCCAGCGCTCCTACCCACGAAGCCGTCTGCCCAGCCGCTCCTTCTACTGTATTCTTCCTGCTCCTTAGTTTATTTCTGTCACTAAGCGGAGCTTCATTGCCTGCCAATAGTTAGGTTTCAATGTCTGCCCCTTCTCTGTGTCTGTCTGGAGTTGGTGCTCAGTTAATGTGGGATGACGATGTTAGTCATAAGACAGTGAAAATGTTTGATACTCACTGTGTTAGACACAGAGATATGCATGGGGTACTGATTATTTCCTGCTTAATAATGACCACATTAGGCTTCTGTTTGGAACCCAGAGTTACAAAGTAATAAATGAAAGAGAAAGGCCTGCTGCTGTACTCAAAGCTACACTCAGGCCTGACTACTATTCTCTTACAAAGCAGAAGACAAGAGTTCTCAGTTAGGGATGAGGCAGGTTTCCCGGGTGAGCAACCATTCAGAACGCACCGGATGGGCACTGGGGAGAAGGCACCGTGGTGAAGGATATGTTCTCTTCTTCCAGAGGACCTGAGTTCAATGGATTTCCGGGGACCCACATCAGACTGTTCACAACTCCAGCTCCAGGGGATCCAATTCATCCAGCCTTTGTTGGTTCTTGCACTAATGTACACACACACACACACACACACACACACACACGAGAGACAGAGAGAGAGAGACAGACAGACAGACAGACAGACAGACTGACAGACACACACACAACACACACACACGAGAGAGAGAGAGAGAGAGAGAGAGAGAGAGAGAGAGAGACAGACAGACAGACAGACAGACACACACACACAACACACACACACACATACACACACACACACATGAGAGAGAGACAGACAGACTGACAGACACATAGACAGACACACACACAACACACACACACATACACACACACACACACACATGAGAGAGAGACAGACAGACTGACAGACACATAGACAGACACACACACAACACACACACACACACACACACACACACACACACACACACTGACTATCCACTGAGGGGTGAGAAGTACAATTTCCACGAAGAATTTGTTCTTGATGACTGCTTTAACAAACACGGGGCATACTACAGAGCAGCTCTTGGAAGCCAGAGAGCATCCAAGATTGGGATGTAGAGACATTCGGCCCCCGGGAATATTGATTGGAGTCATTGGTTATATACAAGAAATACAGATGCTCGTGTCTGTTGAAAGGATGGGCAGGAAGAAGGAAAAACAAGAACCTCATAGGGTCAACAACCTCTTTGTTCTCGTTTGTAAATATATGTGTACTCAGAAAGACCAGCTCAGCCAAGAAGTAGAGGTATAGAGTCATAAGGTCTCCATCTTGAAGAGAGTCAGTGGGTAGACACTGCTCCTCTCTCACATGCCCACTTTCAGCCAGTGCTAAGTCATCAATTGAATGAGCAAGACCTCCTATAACTTGCCAGGGAGGGAGAGCTGTGGGCATCCGGGCTACACATCAGTTTGCAATGTGTACACAGGTGCACATGCACATATGTAAGGATGCATGTGGAGGCCAGAGGTCCACACTGGGTGTCTGCCTATATGGCTCTCCCTTTCACTTTTTGAGAGAGTCCTTCAGTGAGCCTGGGGTTCACCAACTCAGCTAGACTAGCCTGCCATTGAGCCCCTGGGATTCTCCCAACTCTTCCCGCCCAGCACTGGGAGTCCAGGTGCAAGCTGCCACACCCTGCTTTGTTCATGGGTTCCAGGAGTCTGAACTCAGGTCCTCGTGGCTGCACAAGGAGCCCTCCCTGGCCCCTCTACCTTTGTGGCGAGTGTTGACCCCAAGGTCTTGCACAGCCTGAGCACCCATTCTGCCACCGGGCTGCATCTCAGTAGCGAATCATCTTCCCAAAGTATCCTGCACATGTGTGCGTCGTTGACTCCAGCCTGTACTGTAAGAAGTGTAAAGGTTTTTATTTTTCCTATTACTGAGATCATTTCAAAGAGATGGCTAATATCCCATTATTTTTAATCCCTCCCATCTTATCTGCTCTATATTCAATTTCTCAGTTTCTTACATTTGAAGTTATTCAGTAGTCTAATTATAAACACATTATCTTAAAATGCATCAACATGTAAACTAGGGTTTCAAACATTTGATATAGTCAGAGCCAGGTATTTGATATTTGATATCAAATAACTTGATATTTCAAAAGATTTGCTTTTTTACAAAATGTTGTTCAGAAGAGTGTTCTCCCCTTTCATTGAAAATAGCCTTTTCCCCCTCTGTAATATATCTTGATTATGGTTCCCCTCCCCACACTGCTCCCAGCTCCTCCCTGCCCTCCTCCCATCCAGACCTGCCTGCTTTCTGCCTCTCCTAAGACAACAGGCAGGCTTCTAAGGGATGAGAATAAAATAAAACACAATAAGGTAGAACAAAAACTAATACACCTCAATAGGACAAAGCAAACAGAAAGACAAGAGCCCAAGAAAAGGCACAAGAAACTGATATAGGTGCAGAGACACACTGTTCACACACTCAGGAATCCCATAAAAACACTGAGCTGGAAACCATCTTATATAGATGCAAAGGACCTATAGAATAAAAAGAGAAAAAATACATAGATAAAATAAAATTTAAAAGTAAGAGAAAAATAAAATAAAAATAAAGCCCTGACAAGACATTATAAAACAAGGGCCCTCCAGAAATGCCACTGAGCTTGTCCTCCACTGGCCGCCCACATGCACCATATGGTCTACCCTTAAGAGTAGTTTGTTTCCTCACTAAGACTCCCTGGGAGAAAACTACATTCTCATTTACAAGTGGTTTCGGTTGGAGGTAGCTTCTGGGTTAGAGACAGGGGCTCGTGTCTACTTCTTCTTTCTACTCAAGGACCCCCAAAAGATTTGTTTCTTACTCTCTTTCTGTATGTTATTTAGACTTCTGAAGTTTAAATTTTCAAGAAAGGAAAATGTGTGTGTGTGTACACACACACACACACACACACACACACACACACGTACCAAATACAACAAAACAGATCTCTAAAACAAAGCCTGTATTTTTATGCATCTTTAGTCAGACAAACATAAGTCCTTCAGAACTGGAGTCGCTATTCTACAGAATATAAGCCTACTGTTTTCCTGGTATGCAGATAGGTTGTTGTCATAGAGCCCCACGGTAATGAACAACTCCTCAATATTTAATAAGGTTGGCACTCCTGTCCCCAGGCAGAGAGCTGAGACAGTTGGTAGCCAGCTACTAACTGACCATTAAAATACAGAATCTCCCTTTAAAATGTACTTCCCAAACAGGTTGTGTCACCTACGGTGGAGCCGGAGTGCCACCCTCTGCAGGGAGGTGGCCTGAGGAAAATATGCAAGAACAGTCAGCCAGCTGGTTTAATATTCAAACCTGGTTTCAACACAATCCAGTTTTGTGGCAGGGCTTTTTAAAAAGCGAGGAGCAAAAGCCCTTCTTTCCGCTGTGCCTTCAGCACTGTGGGAGTGAGGCAGACGAAGCCGAGGAGTTGTGCAGATGCGGGAAGACTCTGCGGGCTGGGGATGTGCTGCAGCTGCTAGGACGCTTTCCCGTGTGTCCGAGACCCCAAATGGGCTCTCCCCACACCATGCAAACTGGACATGGTGGTCCATACCTGTCATCTCGGCACCAATGCGGTGGAAGCAGGAAGATTAGAGTTCAAGGTCACCCTGAGCTACATAGCTGGCTGGAGGCTAATCTGGGATAAACAGTTAACTGTTTTGGAATTGCTCATTTCCCTTCTATTTATGTTTATTTTCTCATAGCAGTGTTTGCAGGTGTCTTCTGGGTAGTCTGTGAAGATAAACACATTGTAACAATAACCCTCACTAACTGGATCTCACTGATTCAGAACAGTAATATTGGAGCATTTTTAGGCTTTAGTGAATTTTTATTTTTTAATTCAAGGAACAAAAGGAGAAAAAAAAAGCTAGTGCTAATGATACTGCATGGAGATCGTGGGAATCACTAATACAATTAGATCGTTTTCTGAACAACAAAGGCTATCATAATGAGTTCTCCCGGTCTCATTAGCCATTAGGAAGAAATGTTTGGCTATAACTATAATTCCAGGTTAATACAAATATTCCCACGATCTCATTAAGCATACAGTTTAAAAATAATTTTTAATTAAAAATTTTAAATATTCTATTTACTTATTCATGGGATGCGGCACACGCATGCTCCTCAAGTGTGCACAGGTCAGAGAACAACAGGAGGGAATTGGCTCTCTCCTCCCTCCATGTGGGTTCCAGGGTCCAGAACTTAGTCCCCAGGCCTCCAGCAAGTGCCTTTACCTACTGAGCCGTCTCACCAGACCAGTCATAGACTCGAGCGGGCTTCCACCCTTGTTACCATCACTTCACAAGACCTATTTGGTTTGTTTGTTTGTTTGTTTGTTTGTTTTGTTTTTCTCTTTCGACAACAGTAGAAAGCCTTGCTTTTTTTGTTGGAGGCAGGGATGTCTTTCACAAGGAAATAGCAGCAAATGAAGCCCGCCTGTTGTGGGTTGTCCTGGTGCTGTTTGTATTTGGTGTTAATTCAGCTTCCTCCAGAGGGGCTGCCCCTAACAAGGAATAGATAGTGTGCTCAGGTGATCTCACTGAACCTTCTCCCCATTCTGGCTGGACAAATAAAGGCTAGAGCCGATGACTGGACAGTGGAAGGGAAAGGTAGTACTGGAGGTCTCAGAGAGGAAGAAGAGAGAAGACAGAGGAAGAGGAGGTGGAAGGAAGATGGAGCAGAACCACATGGCCTTGAGAAGCTGTAAGTAGCAAGGGGTCTCATAGCTGGGGAATCAATTAGTATAGTGATGGATCTGCCCAACCTAGGCATATAGCTTATGTACTGGCTGGTTTTGTGTGTCAACTTGACACAAGCTGGAGTTATCACAGAGAAAGGAGCCTCCGTTGAGAAAATATTTCCATGTGATCCAGCTGTAAGGCATTTTCTCAATTTGTGATCAGCTGGGGAGGGTCCATTGTGGGTGGTGCCATCCCTGGGCTGGTAGTCCTGGGTTCTAAACGAAGGCAAGCTGAGCAAGCCAGGGGACGCAAGCCAGGAGGCAGCACCCTCCATGGCCTCTGCATCAGCTCCTGCCTCCACATTCCTGCCCTGTGTGAGCTCCTGTCCTGACTTCCTTTGGTGATGAACAGCAATGTGGAAGTGTAAGCTGAATAAATCCTTTACTCTCCAACTTGCTTCTTGGCCATGATGTTTTGTGCAGTAGTAGAAACCCTGACTAAGACAGCTTATAAATATAATAACTGAGTTGTGTGGTTTTTATACAAGCTTATTGGGGTAAGAAATTACTGCAACACCTGCCTTCAGCCTTTAAGTAGGAATTCCAAGCCTTGTAGAATCTGTTTTTAATTTTTAAAAACATTATTTTTTTTCGAGACAGGGTTTCTCTGTGTAGTCCTGGCTGTCCTGGAATTCAATCTGTAGACCAGGCTGGCCTCTAATTCAGAAATTCGCCTGCCTCTGCCTCCCAAGTGCTGGGATTACAGGCATGTGCCACCACGCCCGGCCATTATTTTCTTAAATTATGTGTACACATGTCTGTGCATATATGTGCACTACCTGATGATGGTGCTGGGATCCAAACTCATGTCTTCTGCAATAACAGTGCAGGTTCTAATACACTGAAGAATCTCTCCAGTTCCTGCTTTTAATTCGTTGAAGAAATCCCATCATGTTTTTAATAAAGGCTGCACTAATTTATGTTCCTGTCTGCTCAAGTCTCCTGGCAGTTTTTGAAAGATGTGTTTATTTATTATTTTTATATGTATGTGTGCCACATGCATGCAGGAGCCCTCAGAGGCCACAAGAGGTCATTGGATTCTCTAGAACTGGAGTTACAGGTGATTTTGACTCTCCATGTGGGTGCTGGGAACCAAGCGTGTGGGTCTTCTGTAAGAACAGTAAGTATTTGGACTGAATATCTCTCCAGGACCTTTGCCATTAAAATAAAATCATGTTTTAAAATTGTATAGGAAAATCTTAGATGTTTTGCATGTTGTTCCCCTGTGAGGTAAATGGTTGGCCAATGCTTTCTCCCATGCTGGTCTGCCTTTTAGCTCCTTCAGTGTTTCCTTTGCTGGACGAGAGCGCTGCCCTTCGAGGTGGCCCCACTTCTCTAGTTTTGGCTTGTGTGGTCTGTCTTACTTGTACTCAGATCTTAGAAACCATTGCCAAAGCCCAAATCTAGAAGCTCTTCCTGAGGATCTTGAGTTCCTTGAGGACTCTGACCACGGCAGGTGTTGTGGTAAAGTCTTTGGTCCTTCCTGGGGTGATTTTTGGGTGCAGACAAGCATGAGGAAGCTAACTGTGGTGCTTTGAATGACAATAGTCTCCCATAGAATCATGTATGCGGACATTTGATCCCAGGTAGTGCCACTGATTAGGAAAGCTATGGAAAGTTTAGGACAGGAGCATTAGTGGATGACATATGTTGGAGGGGGTCGCCTTTTGAGGGTTTACTGCTCCCCCCACTTCCAGCCCACTTGCACCTCTCTCCCTCCCTCCTTCTCCCTCCCCCTCCTTCCTGGGTACATTGTTGAGATGTAGAACTTCTGTATCAGTGTTTCTTTGGGTGTTTGTGATTCATCAGGTATAATTTTGAAATTTTTATGTGCATTAGCTCATTCATATTTCATTAGACCTCATGATGTAGGTGTGACTCACTCCCATATAGATGTGGGGGCTGTCACAGAAGCCTATAATTATCTCGTAATGAATCTATAGGACTGGGATTCAAACCCTAGAAGATCTGAGGCTGAAACCCATGTCATTCAAGAAGCCGGAAATGTCCCACTGTCCAACAGGAAACAGAAGAGCTCACAGCCTGATCCTCAGACTGCTACCTGATAACCTCCAGTATATTCAATGTTTTTCACGGGGGAAAAATAAGAGATGCAGCTGAGGACATGGCTGAGCCAGTAAGGGACTCAGCAGGCCAAGCTTGAGAACCAGGGTTCGGTTCCCCAGTCAGTATTCACGTAAATGTCCAGTAGGCATGAATACCCAGCCGCCCTGTAATATTGGAAGGGAAGCAGAGATAAGAAATGTAAAGCAAGCTAGCTGTCTGGAGTAACCCAATCAGTAAACTCGGTGTAAATAGGAGACCCTGCTCCTGTGTATAGAGAAGAGAGATTGAGGGAAGACATTCAACATACAAGCATATCATGTGCACCCACAAACGCATGTTCACCCACACGTATGTAAAAGAAACTCACATAGATACCACAAGTAAAATCTTTAAAATAAGCAGATGAAATATAGGAATGAGGCTGAGGAGCAGGAGCAGAGAGTGGGGCAGGCTGGCTTCTTACAGCACAAGAAAAATATGTGGAGAATTCAGATTAGTTCATCAAAAGGTCAAAAGGGACTTTTTCTCCCTTTTGAGAAGATAAAGATGAAATGAGTGAGTAAGCCCCAAGGCTAACGAATAATTAGAGACTTGTTCCACAGCTAATTGACGAGTCTAGGCTCAAGACAGGGCTGGAAGTCTCTCGGAGAGCCACCACAGAGCGAGACACGGAGAGGGCCCCTGGCTCACACGCGGTGACTTGCCGGCAACTGACAACCAGAGCAGTGACTTCATTAACCAAAGTCCTAGAGAGTGGCAAAGGCTCCTGGGTAGAGTTTCATCTTTACAAGTGACCTGCCAAGCTCCCGTTCCCACAGACGGGGAGTGCCGAGACGGGGCTCCCGCAGCACTCGGCTTTTTAAATATTTTTAAAATTTATATATATTTATGTATTTTGGTTTTGTGGGCAGCACAAATTTGTCTCGATGGAAACAAAGCAAAAGACTAAATTGGGTGGGTAGAGAAGTAGGGAACATCTGCTGCCCAGATATTCTCGGATGCGTGCTCTTCCACTGGAGTCTGGTCAACGAACCAGCAGCTACACTCTTAGAGAAAACTGCCTCTCCTCTCCTAGCAGCTAACAGTTGACCACAGCTCTCTGGCTAGGGGAGGGACTTGGTACCCAAACCCATGCTGGGAGTTCATACGTGTAGCTGCCCCACTGTGTCCAAAAGACAGTTTCCTGTAGTCACCCATTGAATTCTCACTTATCTTCCACAATGTTTGCTGAGCCTCAGAGGGGGGAGCGGGTGTGGCACAGACATTCC
Source organism: Apodemus agrarius (assembly GCA_964023405.1). Lineage (NCBI taxonomy): Eukaryota > Metazoa > Chordata > Mammalia > Rodentia > Muridae > Apodemus > Apodemus agrarius. The sequence goes on along the minus strand of OZ030012.1, from coordinate 72,799,781 downwards.
ACCCAGAGGGAACGTGGTTTTGGTGGAGACAAGTGTAAGAAGCAGAGGGAGAGACAAGACACAGAAGGCACGGGAGAGTGTGCTCTCCTGACCACTCAACAAATGCGGGACGCGGGGAAAGGCTCACCTCAGGCCTGTAGACCCTGCCCTCTGCTGACTCCCACTTTGTCAGCTTAAAAAAGACCTCTGTCTGGATTTTGTCACTCCAAGCACTCGGTGCTCTTATGATGACACAGGAGTCTTTGATTCTCAAACTTCAGCTCTCCCAGACTCTTTTTTCCAAGCAAAAAAAAAAAAAAAAAAAAAAAAAAAAAAAAAAAAAACCACCAAAAAAACAAAAACAAAAAAAACCCCACAGGAATTATTAACAGCCACCCTCATAAGGTTTTGTGATCATCAACAGAAACAGAGTAAGTTCATGTGTATAAAGAATAAAACAGGGCTGGAGAGATGGCTCAGTGGTTAAGAGCACTGGCTGCTCTAGCAGGAGGACCTGGGTTTGGTTCCCAGCATGTACACAGTAGTGCCTGCCTGTAACTCCAGTTACAGGGATCTGATGCCCTCTTCTGACATCTGCAGGTATAGCATACATACAGGATACATGTACTTACACATACATGTAGGAAAATTACTCATATACAAAGAGTTAACATATTCACATTCACATATGCATACACATACACACATATACATGTATATATATGTACACATGTACATATATATATTTACAGAATAAAACAATAAGAACAAGCATCTAACTCTGGAGGAACTCTAATCGGGCGTTTGTTCTGTGCCAGGAGTACACGGGGCAAGCCTTGCCCCAAAGGTTACACACTTGTTCTTGGGAAACAAATACAGACACCGACGTAGCAAGCAGGACGGGAAGCAGTTCTGGTAAGCTGCAGGCCAGGGACCATGACAGCGTGCCGAATGACTTTCTCTCTAGAGTAGCCAGGGCCGAGCGCCCCAAGAGACTTCGTCCTTTCACATGTTTGTTTGGAGAGGTCTCATTATTCAGCCCCGGCCACCTCAGACTCACAGAAACCTACCTGCCTCTGCCCCGCAAATGCTGTGATTAAACGCACAAGCCCCCGTGCCTGTGCCTCTAAGAGTGTTTATAAAGCTAAACTTTGGGACTTGGGGTGTAGCTCAGGTGTCCTTGCATTTGCTGGGCAGGCCTGAAGCCTTGGGTTTGCTCTTCAGCACACATTAAACTCACTACTAATTAATTAATTTATATTAAAATCCTTTAAGTGTCAGAGCAGATGTTACGGGTTTAAACGTAGCTCCAAATTAAATACCAGTGGCATAATATTTTACAAAAACTGACAAAACACTAAAATTAAAGATCCTGAAGAACAGATGGGCTTTGTTCCAAGCACTGAAATAAAATAATAAGTAAATAAATAAATAAATACAAGTAAACAAGTTTCTAATGCACTCCCACCAGTGATGTGATTTAGTAATTTAACTTTGGCAGACTTCAATTTACTCACCTCCAAAATGGTGGTGTTATTATATTACTGTTATTATTTCCTTTTGGCGTCAAAGTCCTACTATGTAGCCCAGGCTAGCCTCTAACTCATACTCCTTTAACATTCCGGGAGCTGGCATTCCAGGTGTGCACCACCTGGTCTGATAAGCACTGGGATAGCACAGCAATGCGTTCCACATGGTTTCATGAAGACGGAATGATGGGTCACACGTAAAAGTGCTCGGCAAGCTTTCAAACTGTCGCTATAATTATTACTAATTATGGGGTGTGGAGGGAGACTAAAGAAGTAGAGGCAAAAACAGGGTAGATAAAAGACGACACACGCTCCTCAAGCATTTGCTGAGGTGTCTGGCAGCCAGGAGAAGCAGCCAGAGGGCTGGAGAAGAAAAATCTGGTCCCAAAGCCTGAGATATGCAAGCTGCTGCTGCTAGCTGGCCAGGTGTGTGGGAGGGTGGAGGGTAGGGGGAGGGGGGAGGGTGTGACGCTTATCACTGTCAACATGAGAGGGTTCAAAATCACCATAGAAACAGATCACTGGACCTATCTGTGAGTGAGATTTTTAAAATGGGTCCACTGAGCTGAGAAGGCTGACTGTCGCCGTGGGCAGCACCATCTCACAGGATCCAGGACTGAACACAGAGGAGAAAGAGAGTTGCACAAAGGCCCTCATTTCTCTTTTCATCCTTATTGTGAACACGGCAGGACCTATCATCTCAAGCCCTTGCCGCCATCATGGACTCTCAAACCCTTGCTTCCTTTGGTCATTTTTGTCAGGTATTTTGTGCCAGCAACATATAAAATGATGCTCACACAGACCTTTGGGAGAATTCCAGGTCTATCTACGGAGTCTCTGCCTCAGTTTCCTTAGTCTCTGGTTTTGTGTCCTTACCCATGCTCTGGACATTTCTTTTGGGGAAAAGTATCTGTGGTAGTTTAAATAGAAACGGCCTCCACAGGCTCATATATTTGAATGCTTAGTCGGCAAGGAGTGGCACTGCTTCAGAAGGACTAGGGGGTGTGGCCTTGTTGGAGGAAGTGTGTCGCTGAGGGTGAGCTTTGGGATTTCAGAAGCTCAAGCCAGGATCAGTGTCACTCTCTTCCTGCTGCCTGTGGATACAGATAGAGAGCTCTCAGCTGCTTTCCCAGCTCATGTCTGCCTATGTGCTGCCACGCTCCCCACCATGATGATCATGGACTAGTCTTCTGAAGCTGTAAGCCAGCCCCAACTAAATGCTTTCTTTTTATAAGAGTTGCCAGGTCATGGTGTCTCTTCACGGTATAGAACAGTGGCCAAGACAGTATCCTTCCTGACTGTGAGTACTACCACCAGGATCATCTGTCCGCTCAGGCTCACCCCACAGCTGTAGAGACTGCCTACTATAGTCTTGGAAGACCACACATAGGCAACCCACCCCCAGTGTCTGCCACAACCCCTCCTGGGGAGATCCACCTAAGCAGTCCCAACCAAGCCACAGAGGGGCAGTCTGAGCTTGCCAGTGGACAAAGAAAAGGAGCCGCATCTGCCAAACCATAGCATAGGGGAAGACAATGCCATCAAAGAACCCAGGCATTGGAAAAGGCAGCGGTGGAGCATTGCATGAACACGGAGGTGGGATCTGGACAGAGAAGAGCTGACAGCACCAGAGAAAGGAGACTGGCTTTGGTCCTGATAGTGAGACCCATAGCGGGTGGTGATGTAGGATCATGACACACCTGTCAAGAAGTCACCACTGCCGTGCAATAGTAGAGAGAACTGTGAAAACTAGGGCAGTAGAGTCAGGTTATCTGAAGAGTCTGTAAGGAGAACTGAACCAACGCAGCTTGTTAGAAAGAGACTTAAGAGCCTTGAAAGAGAAGAAGCCAGGAAGGTTCAGAGACTAGATAGCTATAGGAAGGAGAACCAGAGAACACAGGCACTGAGCCACAGAGCTAACCACGCCATCAAACTTGGAACACTTTCCTCTTCCTCTGCCCAGGGAGTCCGTCCCCATTCCCAGTCACTCCTCGTTCGTCCAACCCACCTCAGCCACGGAAAACTCCCTAACCCCTGAGCATGCCTGTCTCAGGAGATTTGAATCAATAGACTCCACACAATCCGGGGGCCTATGCCTGGCTTCTCTCACTTACCATGTTCTCTCAGTTCATCCGAGGTGTACCGTGGCTTGGTATCCGATTCCTCTCGCTGCTGCGTGAAGGATAGTCTATGTCCTACTTGACGGACTTTTGAGTTTTTCCCATCTTTGGGCTGTTTGGAAGCCTGCTTCTGTGAAGATTCTGGAACATGTTTTTGGCTGCTTGTTTTGGGGTTTTGTTTTGTTTTGTTTTGTTTTGTTTTGTTTTGTTTTTAAGTAAGTGAATCTAACTGTACAAAGTAGCGGTTTGCTTGTGATGTCCTCATTCGTGTACAATATACTTTGATCATACTTGCCCACCATTGTGCCTTCTTTCCCCATGTCCCAGTTTCCTCATTCTTTTCTAATAGCTCTACACTTCTGCTCTCACAATGTCTTCACTTTTGTTCATATATAAGAGAAAGCATACAACCCCTGTATTTTCAAGTTTGGCCTATTTCAATTATGACAGTCTCCAGTTCCATCCATTCTTCTGCAAATGACCTAACTTTGTCCTCATGACCAAGTATGGTGGACTGAATAGGAATCATCTCATATATTTGAATGCCTAGTCACCAGGGAGTGGCACTATTTGAAAGGATTAGAAAGACTGGGAGGTGTGGCCTTCAAAAGTCCAAGCCAGGTCTATGGACCAGGATGTAGCTCTCAGCTCCTGCCCCAGCACAGTATATATTGCCATGCTCCCTGCTGTGACGATGATTTAAGTCCTTGAACCATGAGCAAGCCCCCATATAAATGCTTTCTTTCATAGGAGTTGCCTTGGTCATGGTATCTCTTCACAGCAATAGGACAGTGACTAGTAAGACATCAAGCAATGCTCCCACCATGTATATAAATCATTTTCTTTTCCCATTCATCCGCTTGCAGACACCTGGGCTGGTTCTAGAACCTGCCTGCCATCAACATGCTGCAAGTGAGAATGAGCTGTGTCTCAGATGTGCTGACTCAGCTGCCTTGGGGGAGACACCCTGGTATTAGGCAGCTGGAGTCACTGGTGATTGTTCCCTGGCTGTGTGTTGTGCAGAGGCTTCTTCATAATCCCTTTATCAATTCTTGCTATGATATCCCGACCTGGTGTTTTAAAGACTTACTATTATGTGTGTGAGAGCATATGTGGATATATCTGTGTACATGTTCAGGGGCCAGAGCAGAACACCCATGCTCTGTCTGTCTCTGTCTCTGTCTCTGTCTCTGTCTCTGTCTCTGTCTCTGTCTCTCTCTCTCCCTCTTTCTCACTCACACTGGAAACCAGAAAGCAACAGCAATCCCCTTATCTGTACCCTTCTTGGAGCTGAGGCTACAGGCATTTGAAGGATGCTTAGCTATGAGAGCTGAACTCTGGTCTTTAGGACTGAGAGGTAGGTCTTGTCAAGTGCCCAGCCATATCTCCAGCTTCCCCCCTTCAAGTTCACATATAAAGATTATTTAAATTACTTTATGTTGAGACCAATGTCTTCTTACATAATACCAGAAATCCCATTTAGAAGTCACACATTTAAGCAGATAAAGAAACCACTACTCACTCTGTGCATAATATGGTCACAGGGAAAAGAAGAACAATAAGGCTCACACATATGATTCATGACTTATGGAGGCAGTGAGATGAGCCAGGGGGTTTTATTCAAACACCACAGTTAACAGTGTGTCATCAAGGACTCACAGCCACACAGAGGGACCAGAACATCAAATGACACTTCAGTGACGCACACTTCCGTAGAGTGTTGTTTGTAGAGAAAAGAGGAGGCAACTGCTACTGTTTTGCTTTGCTTCTTCATAACATATGCTAGGGGTGGAACCTGGGGCCTCGAGCACTCCAGGCAAGTGCTGTGCCACACTGAGACACACCCAGCCCCAAGCTTCTGGAAACTGAATATCACAGTTGAAGACAACATTCCCAACATACTAGGAAATATTTCTCCCTCTTGGAATTATTTTTACAGGAATAATTTACTCAAGAGGGAGAAGATACCTGTTCTTATGAAGAACCTGATTTTTACAATTTTCACTGAAGCTGGAGAGAAGGCTCAGCAGTGAACAGCACTTCCTGCCTTCCCACGGGCCCCAGGTACAGTTCCCGGCACCCACACGGTAGCTCACAACCATCTACAACTCCAGCCTGACCTAGGTGGGCATTGGATGCACACGGTGCACATACACAGTGCAGGCAAAATAACCACACATATACAATTTCAACAAGGAAAATAAAAAGTTAAATATATTTTTTATAAAGTAAAAAATTAAAAAAAAAAAACAACAACTGCCCTTTCCACTTCTATTTCAACCCCCAAAAGCAAGCAAACAAATCCCAGATCTGATCTGGGTTCCCTTTACTGAATGTGACTCTCTTTTCTCTTCTCCCTTTGTTTTTTCTTGACGTGTGTGTGTGTGTGTGTGTGTGTGTGTGTGCTCATGCACACCTTGGGGGGGTTTGTGTTCACTTGCTGTGGTGACCAACACCACCTGTCTTCCTCTACTGTTCTACTTTACTTTTGAGGCAGGGTCTCTCACTAAGCCCGAAGCCCTTAGTTTTGACTAGACTAGCTGACCAGCCAGCCTCCGTGATCCTCCTGGTCTGCCGGCTCCCAGCGCTGGGGGTGTGGACACATGCCGCCATGCCTGCCTTCCACACGGGTGCCGGGGATCCAGACTCAGAGAGCCCCATGCTGGCGAAGCCAGCACTTTGCCCACTGGCCACCTTCCCCACCTCTTCCCTCCTCACTGTTTAGCCAACCCCTCCCCCCCTACCCCCATGTGGAGTTCTTGTTCGAACTTGGACCAACTTTCTCTTGAGACTCCTCCATTCCTAGACTCCTGGGTAAAAAACATCGCTTTCCCCCCCCACCCCCCCCACCCCCCGCTTAGCCATCACGAGACAAAAATCTATCAGCTCATCTTCTCCCTCGGAACAAAAGGGTCACTAGCACGTTTCCCAGTCTCTCCTCTGTGGGTTTGAAATTATACACAGCAGTGCCAAAGGTAAGGCGTTTCTGGAGATTTCTCTCCCCTTGCTCTCCTTTTATTACAGTTCTGAGTGTTTTGTGTTGTTTTATTTTTTTATTTTTCCCTGTCAGCTTCCTTTGCTCGCTGTGGCTCCGTCTCTGTGGCCTACAGCGACCACTTTAGACTTTTTAGACGCGTCCGGATAGAGATAGATGACACAAGCGATCTACTTATCTTCCTTTCCCATCACCAATAAAAGTGACAGCCCACCTAATTAGGCCTAATAAAGTCGCTGCGGGAAGACTAGTGCTGCAGCTTCTGAGGAGGGGCGGTGTTGACCTGAAGACACAGGGGCTGCCTTAAGGCCCGGCTGCTGTTGCCTGGCGCCAGCGCCCTCCATCTCTGCCCGTGCTATATTCAAATGTGAGGAGTATGTTTTCCCCTTCAATTCTCAGATCAAGAACAAAAAAAAAAAAAAAAAAAAAAAAAGTCCTATCTAATCAAAAAAGGCACTGACAATTTTTCAACCCCACATTAAAAGCAAAGAGTCATCGGGAACCCTGCACTCCGTATTCTATTTTATAATATTACTTTAAGCTATTGCTTTGAATCTCCGACATTTCTTTGTTAAGAAGGAAAATCAAAAATTCATCAGAAGAAGTTCTTTCTTTCTTTTATTTTTTTGCTTCCGACCCTTCTCATTTTTTTTCTTTGAGGGCTAGTGTGGGGCTCGGAGATGGAACCAACATTTGTAGAAGTTAGGGGTCCTTAAGCAATTATTAGCGATGAGAGTTTGACATGCCTGAGAGTTGTCAACAACAGCCGTTAAACAAAGCGGAGGGAAGAGGAGTAAACGGTGCTCTCAGCAAAATTAATACACAGGCCTGCAAATTAACGACGCCGCGTGTCTCCTCTGCAAGGGGAGAAATCTGAACTTCGCATGAAACGGCATTTTAAGTACCGTCTTTGCAAAAATTATCAGATTGTCAAAGGGCATCAAAGTGAATCGAGACCCAACTATTCATAATATTTCCACATATGCTAAATACAAAATTTATCTTACTTTACTTGACTGTTCCCTAGCAATTATTTAACGCTATTAGGAAGGGGGGAAATGTCCTGGATCTGAGGAGCAAGCACTGCTCTGTGGCTTTTGTTGGAAGACACATGAGTCCCCAACCCCGCTACCCTGCTTGTGTGCACTCTCTCCCTCTCCTCCCCTTCTCTAGTACTTCACACTACTACTGCTTAGTGTATGCATGCCTCCTCCCTCTCTCTAAACTTAGAGCTGAAAATAATTTATCCACCCAGACTGTTTGTGTGTAGAGGGCATAGGGCACGTGTACTATATGTGTGAGCACGTTTGCGTATGTGTGTGTGTGTGTGAAAGTGTGTTTGAATGTGTGTGTTTGTGTGTGTGATGAGTGTATATGTTTATATGTGTGTGTGTGAGTGTATCTGTATATGTGTGTGTCTGTGTCGGTGATGAGTATGTGTATATATATATGTGTATGCGTATGTGAGTGTGTCTATGTATATGTGTGAGTATATGTGTGTGTGAATGTGTGTGCCTGTGTGTATTTGTGTGTGTGATGAGTGTGCATGTGTATATATGGTTATGTGTGTGGGTGTGTATCTGTATATATGTGTGGGGTGAGAGTATGTGTCTGTGAGCCTGTGTGTCTGTGTGTGAGTGTGTGTGTGTGTGTGTGTGTGTGTGTGTGTCCGTATGTGTATGTGTGAGTTGAGTGTGTGTTTGTGTGTGAGCCAGAGGTTTATATCAGGTGACTTCCTCAATTGCTTACCACTTTATTTTTTGAGACAAGATCTCTCACCAAATCTGGACTTGACCAATTGCCTAGACTGGCTGGCTGTGATCTTCAGAGACAGTTGTACTGGTTAAATTGGTTTTGCTTTTGTTTTTTTGTTTTTGTTTTTTTCCAGCTTGATACAAAGCTCTAGTCATTTCGTAAGGGGACTCTCAATTGAGAGCATGCCTCCATCAGATTGGTCTGCAGGCAAGTCTATAGGGGCATTCTCTTCCCTGGTGATTGACTGATGTAGGAGGGCTCAGATCACTGTGATTGGGGCGGCTCCTGGGCTGTGGTCCCAGGTACTATATGAAAGCAGTTGAACAAGCCGTGAGGAGCAAGCCAGTACCCAGCACTCCTCCATGGCCTCTGCTTCCGCCTTCACTCACCCCCACCCCCCAAGTTGGACTGTAACCCACAAGCTAAAGCTAAAACAAACCATTTCCTCTTGACGTTGCTTTCCGTCATGGTGTCTATCACATCAGAAAGCCACCAGAGCAGCAGCACTGGGTTACGTTTGCTGTCCCTGCGGGTTAGTTACGTGGATGTCAAAGATCCCAGATCGGGGCTTCCTGCTCACTGAGGTGTCTCCAGGCCCTGTTCATATATTTGCTTATAGGAATTACTTCTCCATCCAAAATTCCTCCCACCTTGCCTGTCCTGCAGAGTTCTAACCTATCCTAAATTCCTCCCTGCCCCCTCAACTCCGCTGTGTTTCCACACAAGAGAGGGCTGAATGACAGTCACAGCCACCCGCTCCCCCCAGCACACAGGTGTTATGCACGAATGCGTACATAGTACACAGAAGCTCATTTTAGCACTCTAGCTAGTCCATAGACAGTGCTGCAGCTTGTTATTGTTTTTCAAGTTTATTTGTTCACTTGTTTTGGTTGGTTTATATGTTTTAACTACTAAGGGAAACTTTAAAAAAGTAATTTGTATTTTGTATAAAACTATATAACAAGTGAGGTTCAAAACTGAATTAATGAAGCTTCAGCAATATAAATTATAAATTCAGTAAATATATTAGTTTTTTTTTTAAAATAAAACATGGATGGTCTTTGGAATTAGTGGTCAAGGTGTCTCATTTCAGGGTGGCTTTGTCACTGATCCATCTCTACTGTGTGTTTCGTCTGGTTTGGACATGACTATTACCATCTGGAATCACCCACATGAGACCCACAGGAGGGAGGAAGGAGGGTCCTCAGGTGCTGTTTTGAGGTTGTAGATGTGGTAAACAATTGGGGGGCACCTCTAAGACTTGCCAGAGATCTAGGATGGGGGAGGCTCCCAGGAGTTTATAGGGGTGACTTCTGAGACTCCTAGCAGTGGGGACATGGAACCTGAAGTGGCCGCTTCCTGTAGCCAGGCAGGATCCCCAGTGGAGGGACAAGGACACCAACCCGACCATAAAATCTTCAATCCAAAATCTGTCCTGTCTACAAGATGTGCAGGGACAAAGATAGAGCAGAGACTGAGGGAATGGCCAACCAATAACTGGTCCAACTTGAGACCCACCCCATGGGCAAGCACTAATCCCTGACACTATTAATGATACTCTCTTATGCTTGCAGACAGGAGTCTAACATAACTGTCCTCTGAGAGGCTCCACCCAGCATCTGACTGGGACAGATGCAGAGACCCACAGCCAAACATTGGACGGAGCTTGGGCAGTCTTGTGGAAGAGCCAAGGGACGGGTTGAGGGACGTGGAGGGGCTAGGAGCCCCATGGGAAGACAAACGAGTCAACTAACATGGTCCTTTGGGGGCTCCCAGAGACTGAACTAGCAACCAAAAAGCATGCATGGGCTAGACCTAGGCCCCCCACATAGGTAGCAGATGGACAGCTCAGTCTTCATGCAGGTCCCCCAACAACTAGAGCTGCGACTGTCCCTAAATATGCTGCCTGCCTATGGATCTGTGTTTGGTCTCAGCAGAAGCACCTATCTCTGTAGTGACCTAATATGCCAGGGTTGGGGGCTACCCAATGGGGGACCTTCTCAGAGGAGAAGGGGAGGGGGAGGGAGTGGAGGAACTGTGTGAGGGGAGAACCTGGAAGCAGGGGGCAGTGATTGAGATACAAAGTGAATAAATAAGTAAATCAATGGGAAAATAAATAAACAAATAAAATGTTTTATTAGAAAACAAACAAACAACAACAATAACAAAACCATTGCTGTGCCGGAGGAAGCCCTTTAGCAGTGTGACTGCCCTAAGTGTGCAGGGGTCTCCTGGTGGCACAGCTGGGTGGCTCACCCATGGTCCTCCTGGAAGCAACCCCAGCAAACCCTCTGGCTCACCCATTGGGATTCAGGTAGACTTCCACCTTGGGCAAATAGAAATAGACCCCCATGGAATAGATCAGCATTCCCAAGAGCATAGATAGGGCCTAATGAGTCTCCTGTCTGGTTTTCGGTGTGCTCCGTCAGAACATGTCTCCCTTCTTGCTGCCCAGACTCTCTGCTTCCCTGTGACTGCCAGTGACAATCTGTGAATGAGTGCCAGGTCAAGATATCCCAGTTCATCCCACCCCAACTCTCTCTCCTCTCTGCTCTTGGATTAGCATCTTTCAAAAACCTCGGTGACTCAAAGGTCAAGTGAGTCCTTGCCATGACTAGTTCAAGCCCCCACAGTAAGGTCTTTAAGCTTCTGCCATGGGAGGGATCTTTGAATGTGTTATCTTGTTTGACCTGACAATCTAGAAGCAATTTGAGAGTTATTTTGGTATTTGGTTTATTTCAGAATGTGTGGGCATGCTTTGAGCTCTGAAAAATCCCCATACTAACTCTCAGAAGGAATCCTTCTATCCAATCTAAGGCTTATCTGCAATTGAGTAAGTGGCCTTTAATATCCTCAGCTACAAGAACAAGTGACCCAGGCCACAGGGTCAAGTGCATACCAGTCTTGAAGAGGGACTGCATGTGGTCAGTAGTATAGCTTTTCTTATCTCCTCTGCTTACTGGGATCTATTCTGATAGGCAAACAGCTTTCGGATTTCTCCAAAGTTGGCTTCTGCACCTACTTTCAACCATACCTATTTAAAACAATCAGCATATCAAATGAAAAGACATAAATATAATACCCTTGCTCCAAACACCAGTGGACATGGTAGATTCAGCACAGTACTATCAGAATCAGCTGGCAGGAAACAGAACCATTCAGTTATCCTTTCCTGAAATTAAATCCTGTGACCACTCCCGCAGCACTGAAGCTCTCCCTCCTCTGAGTCAAAGGGAATCTTCAATGCTATTGTAAGAGAGCCACACCGGGCCTGGGGAGATGGCACCAGGGGTCAAGTGCCTGTTCTAGACGCATGCACCTAGTCGCTGAGCCCCGTGCCAAAGAGAACCCTATCCCAAAAGAAGACAGAGCAGGGTGGAAGGCAGTGCTAGTCAAAGGAATAAACACAGGCATGTAAAGACACGTTGGTTATGTATTATTTTGGTGTATCTAGACCAACCACGCACAGGTGTCCTTGATCATCAGGACTTTTAATATGATTTTTTTGAAACTGAGTCTCTTACCAACCAGACTGGAACTCACTGATTTAGTGAGGCTGGTTGGCCAGCAAACCACTGGCATCTGCCTGTCTTCGACTCTCTGCGGCTGGGACTCCAAGTGCAGGCCACCATGCTTGCTTTATATATGGGCTCATAGGATTTGAACTCAGATCTTCATGCTTGCGTGGTAAGCATTCTCCATAGTCTCTGATTCCTACGGTTTTAATGTTTTAAGAGGCTAGCTCAGGAAGGAGAGATACAGCCTCATGTCATGGTGTCCTCCAATCATAAAATTATTTTTGTTGGTATTTCATAACTGTAATTTTGCTACTGTTTTGAATCTTAATGTAAATATTTGGTATGTAAGATATGTGGTATACAACTCCCACCAAAGGGCTGTTTAACCCTCCAAGGGGTCGTGACCCACAGGTTGAGAACCTCTGCTGTAGGCATTTTTAAAATGTTTCTTAATTGGGTTAATTGAGGTGGGAAGAGCCACACTGAACGGAAGCACCCTTTCATGAGCGAGGCCCTGAACCATAGGGGCGGGGGGGGGGATCAAAATGAGCAGAAAGCTCATGGGCATTCCCCTGTCTCCACTCTTGACTGTCTTGTGCTGCTGCTGCTGTGACCTCTTCACAGCAAGAGACTGAATTGTGAGCTAAAGTAGCCCTCCTTCTCCCAAAATTGCTGGGTGTCAGGGTATGTTATCACAAAGGAAACAAAGCAAGAGCAACTGACTTAAGGTCAACAATGCAGGTGAAACCACTACACACACACACACACACTACAAATATACACACATCACAACATCCCCACACCATATAAGTGCACACATCACAAATACCGCATACTCACACCAAACACACACACATATCACAAACACATACAACACATGCACACATACCACATTCATATGCACATGTACAAACACACACATACATCACAAACACACACATACATCACAAACACACACACACTACAAATACACATATAGGTAGGTTATACACCACAAATACACACACTCACACCAAACATATACAACACACACATCACAAACACATGTGCACATACCACATACACACATATACATGTACAAACATATACATACATCACAAACACACACACACACACACACACACACACACACACCACAAACACCAATCAATCAAACAAGCAAATGCCTCAGGCAGCAAAGATCTTGACCATTGCCCACTGAGAACAGCGTGAGATCTACAGACCCATCCCAGTACCACCTTTTCTCTTTTTGGGGGGCGGGGAATGAACTTACAAATTCCATGGGAAACTCGTCTCCTCCACGCAAGTTCCCCAGCACTTCAGACCTGACTCCTCCCACTCTTTGCTGGGTCTGTATACATCTTCGCCATCTCTCCTGGGCGTTTCTTATGTTCCCTTTGGGCCAGCCTGCGCCTGATGCACACTGTCACTGTGCCCTATGTCTAGAAACTTCCTTGTGCCAGCTGCGGAGCGGGTCCACCAAAAGGTTTCTTGGTGGACGCTGAATGAGCCACCAGGAGCAATGGCCAGGATAGGACCTCTGGAGGGCAGTGCCCGGTGGTGGGCCTCCTCAGCCACCTTCCCTGTTTTCTTTCCTAAGATTTCTATAAGCAAATAGAAAGTGCTAACCCTAGCAGATTCCAGCGTGAGCGTTTTGGCATGCGGCAATTAGGTTATCTCTCAGTTATTTATTTCTGTGGCTTGTTATTAGCTCTGTGCTGAATATTATTCTAATTATGTCAGCCCAATCAGCAGTATTGCATGTCCAGGCTCATTTCCATTAGTCTGGGATTTGTCTTTCACACTGTGATACTAATTCAATGAGACATCAAACATTGGAGTCGACCCCGGTGCTGAGGTCAGGCGGCTTCGCCCTTCCACTCTATTAGCACTCGGATGTAATTGTATTGTCACTCCCCGCGTGATGGATAGGATTGGGGTGACCATCGGAGCACAAATGAGCAATGCGTCCATATATTATTTTGTTCTGTAATATCAATATGTGTTTATTCAGTGCTAGTGTGAGCCAACTTGAGACAGTCATTTTCCTACGGTTGGATGAACCCCTCCGCTCCCTCCGAAGCAATTCTGTGGAACCATATGGTAGACACTAAGAGGGATCTGGATCCGAAAATGAAATGAAAAGAAATGTTAAGAAAGGGAACTATGGTGGTCTCAAACTTCAGAGGGTTAAATGAGAGAGAGAGAGAGAGAGAGAGAGAGAGAGAGAGAGAGAGAGAGAGAGAGAAGGAGAAAGGGAGGGAGAGAGGCAACTTTCTTGGCTTCTCTGAATGTTTTTGTAAAAACTCTTTGATGGATGCTCTATTAAATGGCTGAAAAATCAAGATGCAGCCTGCGGCGCTTAAACAAACATAAACTTGACCCAGGGTTGCTGGAGTTGCTGATCTCTGTGACTCTGTCTTTGAAAGTACAGAAATTAGCAAACAGTGAAAATGAAGGATTGTTTTGCTCAATTTGCCTGCTTCATTTTTTTAAAATCTCCAGTATAGTGTATGTCCTCCATAAACAAATTTTATCCTCGAGTTTCCAACAGAATCTATCACTATATGTGCCATGTGATAGATAGATACTGTACAACTGAAATTGAGTATTACTGTAATAGTGTCATCCATGGGCTTTTTTGTGTCTTATCTCAATTTACGTGTGAATTATGCATATGTGCTCCTGTGTGCATGTGTACATATGTCTATGGTGTGTATATGCATGAGGAGGCCAGAGGCCAGAGGTCACTGTCAAATGTCTTCCTCAATCACTATCCATCTTAATAGTTGAAATGGAGTCTCTTGCTGAACTCAAAGTTCACTAATTAGACTAGACCAACTCGGCCAATGAGATCCAAGGATCTGTCTGACTCTGCCTCCCCAGCACTGAGCCTGGCTTTTACAATGTTGCCGGGACTTGAACTTGGGTCCTCGGGGTTAAATGACGAGCACCTTACTAATTGAGTCATCTCTCCTGCCTCTTACTTAACAAAAGGATGTGTATAGGTATTTTGTTTGCATGTAGGTTTGTGCATGCTTGAGGCTAACCAAAGCCAGAAGCGGGCATCAGATTCCTTGGAAATGGAGTTACAGGTGGTTGTGAGCTACCATGGGGATGCTGGGAATTAAACCTGGGTCACCCCTGGAAGAGCAGCTAGTGTTCTTAACCACTAAGCCATCCCTCCAGCCTCTTGTTTCTCGTTTTTTATTATTTTTAATAATTTCACACATGTGTGCAATTTACTGTCATCATATTCATCCCCACCCCCTTTCACATTTTAACATGTTGAAACCAACTGGAACTTTGGCTTGGAAAGGTGTCACAGCCATCCCAGTGTGGCCCCTGGCACTACGGAGCACGGTCGGGCTCCAACTTCAGAGTCTGCTCTGGGTGAGCACCTCCCTTTGTTATCTATCCCCACTACCAAGGAAGAACCTTGACCTGGAGAAGTTGCTGTGCTAGTTGTTGAAACTTCCAGTGCGCTCTAGAGAAAACCAAACCAAGAGTTCTTGATCCTTGCATGGTCATGAACAGTTCCCAAACCACTCACTACCTGCACATATCCCTAAGCGGCCTGGAGTTTGGGTCACCTCTGCCAGGGTGCCATCCCTGTGCAGAATCCGTTCCACGCTTGGCTCCCAGCACATTCCTGGGAGCCTGTGCTTGGCACGCTGCCCAGATTGGCTTATCCATCTTCTCCAAGTCATAAACTTCTTAAACTAATGCTTGCGTGTGCAAACCTCTGCATTGAGAGAGAAGAGGAGGATAAATTATCCCTAACCTCTGCTGACAGGTTCAATGAATTAAACCCACGTATATTAATTGGAAAAATGTTCTTTATAAATATAGATAAACTTGAGAAGATACTAGTAAGTATTTTCTAATGGCTTTTGTTAAACTAAAATCACCCATGTTTTAAATTGACATTAGATGCATTTTGTTTCTATTGATCTTACTATTTTAAGTGCAGGTGCATGCCAGGCATACCGGTACACCTATAGTCGAAGTGTTCCGAAGGCTTAGGAAGGAAGTTGGCAAGTTCAAGGCCACCTTGGGCTATGTCTAAGGCTCTTTCTTTTTTCATTAAACAAAGGAAGATGTGTATTTTAACTCACACCGGGGTAGCAGGCTGAGGGTTTCTTATCTTCCCCTTGGTCCTCATACTCATGCTAGAGCCACAGGAAACACGGGTTTCATCACGGCTTAGCACTGGGCTGGTGAGGTGGTTTGGTGGGCAAGGGTTCTTGTCACCAAGCCTAACAGTATGAGTTTAATCCCCAAGCCCCACATGACAGAAAAAGAGAACCAATTCTCACAAGCAGTAGTCTGACTGCCACACATGAGTGGGGCCTCCATACATGTGGGCACATACACACATACTAATAAATACTGTGCACACACACACATAGAGACACACACACACACAGAGACACACATGGAATTAGGATGAAGAAGTAAAAAGAAGATGAACCAAGATGAAGACTAGTCCTGAGCACAAATCCCCTGCATCTGTAGCCCCTTGTGATGAGGGCAGGAACGGGGAATGGCTCTTCATATCTGACAGGAGTCTGTGCTAGAGAGCTGACCTGTCACTAACTACACCTTTGCGATGTGGAGGATGCTGAGCTCCTATCTGCTGACCACTGAGTGGGAAGAGTGCTGCTGTGCCCCGCCACGGGGACAGTGAATGACCAGGCTCACCCACTGACAAGCCCTTCAGAAGATCACTATGTGCCAGTTTATCCGGATTCTAATCCGACAGTACAGAAAGGAGAACGAAATACTCAGGACCCAGACAAACAAGACACCAGAGGCACCTGTGATTGTGCCCGACCTTGCTGTGTTCCTAGAAGGAAAAAAAAAAAAAAAAAAAGAAACCCAAAACACACCACATGAGGGAGAGAGTGAAAGAACTTCCAGATTTAAGGCACAGAAAGGAAAGAAAAAAGGGCAACCATTAGGAGACAAGTTGTGGCGGTAAATGTTTGTTTGTTGCTTCCGCATCTGTAAAGGATCCCTCCAACCTCTGCCGAGTGCACAGTAGTAATTAGCACCACAGACTAGAAATGGCACTCTCAGCTCGACCTGAGAATCCAGCACTCTCATTCAGGGAAGAGGGAGAAATACGAAGCACTCTTGACCTTCGTGATAACCCAGAGGTCACAGAGGCCCAGGACAATGATACCAACTAGCAAAACAGGACCACGACATTTACAAGCTCAGGCACAGCTACAAAATAATTACTGTCTCCTATGGACATCTCTCCGCAGGGAAAGATGTTTAAGTCCTCACAAGACAGAGATGTCAGGGATGGGGATTGGAAGAAAAATCTTTAAAATCTTGAGAGTTCTAACAACAAAAATATATAAAAGTAAGAAGCATATTTCCTTAGCTTTATGAAGATATTGGCTTGTGGGTAAATGAACAAAATCCAGGGCTATTTTGGTATTCTCAGGCCAGGTTAGGAGATGTTACCAATTCTGGAAGTCAGAAATAGTGACATATACCTATGAGCCCAGCTCTCGGGAGGCTGAGACAAAAAAAAAAAAAAAAAAAAAAAAAGACACTAGTTCAAAACCAGCCTAAGCTAGAGACAGATTTCCAGGCCAGGCTGAATGGCAGTGAGGGAGATCTTGTTTCAAAACAAACAAACAAACAAACAAACAAACAAACAGAAAACCTTACGACATTTCTAAACAGAAATGTCTGGCTGGTGATAGAGCTCAGCTGATAGAATGCTTGCCTAGTAAGAAGGACGCTTAGACCCTACCCTCAGCACAGCATAAACCCGGTGTAATCCCAGCATTTGGGAGGCGGAGGCAGGAGGGTGATAAGTTCCCCTGTGTGTAATCTTTGACCACAGAGTGAGTTGAGGAAAGCCTGGGCTAAGTGAGAAGCTACTAAAAGAAAGAGAGAGAAAAGCAGGCGGGCAGGCAGGCAGGAAACAAGGCCGATTCTCAGCTTGCTTTCCAGCCATTTTTATCTATAAACTATCAGAGCACCCCTCATCGAGCTGCGGCTAGCTAAACTGGGCGCTCTCAAGTTCTTCTCTGTCGTTGGCTCTATTGACAGGATAAACCAGGGCTTACCTTCCATTTTCTTTGTGCTTCATTCATTCATTCATTCATTCATTCATCTACAACCCAAATAAGGAAGGTGCCCGGTTTCCCAGCTCAGCAAATATTTGAAGACAGAAACTGGAATCCATGAAGTGCTAGTGGTCAGAGCAGGACGGTGAGAACAGGCAGCATTCAACAGAAGATACAAACCAGGAAAGCCACGGGAACCCAACGTAAACTTTCCTGGAAATCACAGTGTGACAATATTTAAAGTTTCATCCAGTTCTTGGCGCAGAACTCCAAATCTCAGGAATCTCCTGAGTGACAGGAATGCATTCATTATGGCTCTCCAACTCCACCTGACTCCACTCTCATGCGCTGACTCCCAGGGTGGGGTCCCAGGACACCTTCTGGAGATTTGTCACTATAAAGATCCGACGTGGCACTGGAGGGGAAGAAGTTTCAGCCCCTCTGTACCCTGGGAAGGGAGAGGTTGTTGACTGAATTATAAAAACTGGTGAACAAGGAATCTCAGAGTTTGAAATCTATCTAAAAGGGTATGGGAGCTCTTCTCCAATCCTGGCCATGAATCGCTGCTACTGCTGAGCTATATTCTGTATATAGTGCTGGGAATTAAACCCAGAGCCTTCTGTATGCTATGTAAGCACTCCACCACTAAGCTATATTGCCAATGACTTATATCTTTATCATAAACCAGCCCTAGTAATTAAGGTGCCTTCCCAAGTTCTGAGTTGCTGTAGGGAACCATCAAACCAAAGAGGAGATAGTACTGAGAACTCTCAAATTTGTACTGTATCTGTGTCTCAGACACCAGATTTCAGCTGGTGTCTGAGAGGGGGGCAGTCCTGTGAGTCTGAAACAATAAACGGTTGGGTCATGTATAGGTGTCAGGACTGAGCCTTGTAATACCTAGCTGGTGTCATAGAGAAACATCAAGGGGCACCCAGTGCAAGGAAAAGATCTTTGCCCAACTCAATACACTCAGCTCAGAATCTTACAGGAGGAAGATGGCTAGAAAGTGCTTGCTGCCCTTGCAGAGCACCCAGCTTCTGTCTCAGCACTCACACTGGGAAACTCAGAACCACCTGTAACTCCAGTTTCATGGGCTGTGGCACTCTCTTCTGATGCGTGCACATGGCAAACAAAAACTCATGCAGGCACATAAGCAAACACAAAGATGTGTGTGTGTGTGTGTGTGTGTGTGTGTGTGTGTGTGTGTGTAGGGAAAAGATGAGCTGGCTTATCAATGGAAATAATCTATAGTGTCAGATCTGCTCCAATTAGTGAGAAGGGAAAAATGTAAAATATGTTGCATAGATTCATACACTTGTTTACAAAATCAAAGTGTGAAGGTTCAGAAGTGCAGTCTCGTTATTTGCAAAACTCACTTACAGGCCTTCTCTCACCTTATTTTTCCATGGCCCCAGGATCCTATGGCTCCTGCCCAGGCATCCCTGAGAAGCAGGGCAGCACCAGGAGAGGCATGCCCACCTTCGGGGATCTTGGGACCAGTTTACTCCACAAGAGAATGTCCTGAGAGATGGTATCATCTACATTCACAGTGGTAAAAAAAAAAAATGGGGTGGGGTGGGGCTGGGCCAAGCCAGAGGCAATCTCCCATCTTGCCTACAACTGATTTGGTGGCCTACAAGCAGAACTGAGAGCCCTGTGGTGAAGCTTCCAGAATCCCTACACAATGTAGAACTACAAAGTCAGTTCCTGCAAGCTGGCCACCTGGCTAGCTCACCCTTTGGAAAGGATCACAAAGGACAAGGCAGGGAGGAGGCTCTAGGGACCTGGAGAGCACCTGGGACCTGGAGAGCACCTGGGACCTGGAGAGCACCTGGGACCTGGAGGGCACCTGGGACCTGGAGGGCACCTGACGCTTTTCCTGACTTAATGCTCCAGTGTAGACCACCCCAAGTGTTCTTGTCTTCTCTCAAAAGCTGCCACAAACTTGTTTGACCCCAGAAACCCACTTGATCAGTACATCTACTCCTAACCATTTACAGTACCCCAACTCTTTTGTGGACCTCATGATGTTTCTCTGACTCTCAAGTCTGTCACCTCACAGACAAATTCTCATGGAGACACCAATGCAGAATTGCTTAGATGACTGTGAAAATTCACTTGTTTTGTTTTGTTTTTTGGATTTGGTGTTTTTCGAGACAGGGTTTCTCTGTGTAGCCCTGGCTGTCCTGGAACTCACTCTGTAGACCAGGCTGGCCTCGAACTCAGAAATCCACCTGCCTCTGCCTCCCAGAGTGCTGGGATTACAGGCGTGCGCCACCACCGCCCGGCGAAAATTCACTTGTATGTAAAGGACCAGGAAGAATGTATGTGCTCAATTAAAGGATGGCTTCAATACACATATCCTAGCTTGGTTTCTGTTGTATGGCCACACCATGACCAGAAAAACTTGAGAAGGGAAAGGTTTGTTTGACTTCCACATCCTGATGTGGAAGGGCAAGGCAGGAAGTCAAATAGAAGCAGAGACAGAAACAAACCAGGGAGTGATTCTGCTCACGGGCTTGCTCCCTCTGGCTTTCTCTGTTTCCTTTCTTAAACATCCCAGACCTACCTGCCTAGGAGTGGCGCTACTCACAGAGGGCTTGGCCTCAATCAGTAAGTAAGAAAATGCTCCAGGCGTGCACCAATAGGCCAATCCAATGGAAGCAATTGTCAACTGTGACCCGCCCCCTTCCAAGGTGTGCCTAAGTTTGTATCTTTGACAAGAACTACTGTAAGACTAGGGGCAGATAAGTCTTAGGCAGCCCCTCTGGGGGTCACTGTTGTGAGAATTATTTACCTGACGAGGCATAAGTGATGTCCGCTCCCTTCTCCTAAGGTTCCAATGTCAAACCAAAGTTGAATTCCATTGAAGTTCACTCTGGGAACCAGTGGGTTTCTGAGGCTTTGCTTAGAAAGCATGGCTGAGGGCTTGCTGCCTGGAGCGTGATATCTTAAAGCAGTCCCCCTGGAAAGGTTCCGCCCCACACAGATAATGGCTTCCCTCGGTTAACTTTCTCCTCCCTGCTCCCAGAGGTCATGTGCAATTAGAGCAGAGTCGTGTACACATGGCCAAGAGGAGCAGATGGACACCCAGGAGAGAATCCGATGAGCCTCCTTCCATGAGGGACTGTCAGCGTTCTGAAGGCTCAGCTGTGATTGACTCTTGCAAGAGGGCCCAGCTGATAGAACAAAGATGGAGGTTATGGGAATTTCAGAAAGTACAGTCTTACTGCAGAAAGTATATTACTTGAGACTGGCTTTAAGCGTTTATCGTCTTACCCCACTTCACGTTAACCTGCTCTGCATGTCCTGCAACGGTCACTTCAGTGTTTGTCACTGTTTTTATCTTGTTACTTGGGTACCATTTCAACACAAGCTCCCATGGCTCAGGGCTTGGGCTTTTACGTGTTTTACCCATGGGTTGAACTGAAGCTCTTCCCAGTGAGAAGTGCCCCCCACAGGCTCACTCAGTTGAGTATTTGATGGCACTGTTGGGGAGGTCATGGGAACTTCAGAAGGTGCAGCCTTGCTGCTGAACGTATATCACTCGGGACTGGCTTTAAGCGTTCATAGTCTTACCCCACTTCACGTCAGCGTTCTCTGGTTTCCATATGGGGTTGGAGATGTGGTCCCCCAGCTTCCTGCTCCAGTCCCCTCCTGCAGTGCCATCCCTGGCATTATGGGCTCTCCCTCTGGGACCTTAAGCCCAAGTGAACTCTTTATACTGCTTAAGGGGTTTGTCCACGTCACACAAGCTAAGGCCATCTAGGAAGAGGGAACTTCAGTTGAAAAAATTCCTCCATAACACCAGCCTGTAGGCAAGTCTGTGGGGCCTTATTTTTAAAAATTAAAGACTGATTGATGTAGGAGGGTCCAGCCCACTGAGTGGTGCAAGCCCTGGGTTGTAGAAGAAGGCAGGAGTAAGGTACAGTGTGCAAGTGTGAGCAGAGTTCCTCCGTGGCTTCTTGAGATCCTACTCCCAGTTGCCTGCTTTGACTTCTCTCAGGAACTGGACTGTGACTGTAAGGCAAACAATCCCTTTCCTTCTCGAGTTGCTGCTTGTCCTTGCCTTTATCACAACGGCAAAGGTAAGTGACAGCAGCTTCGTATCTCTTCTCTCACTAGCCTGGAGTCTCTAGAACACTGTCCGACACAGACCAACTCTCCAGCCACTCACTGTGCCTGAGCTAAGAGACAGAAGCTAACGCCACAGCCACTGCTAGAATCATCAACAAGCAACTGCCCAATCAGAAGTCCGTTTAGTCCTTACAACTATCACGAAAGGACACTCATCATGATCCCCCTGCCTCAAAGAAAAGAAAGCAGAGGCTCAGGACCAAGAAGAGTTTGCCTCCCGCTCCAGGTAGGGCTGACACAGTTTTGGCATCAGTGATGTCCCTGTCTGGTCCACTGGCATTCAGCAGAGGATGTCCACCCTTCATTTGGAAGGCCACTGAAGCACGGACCCGCCGTGCAGTGGCGGAGAATTGGAGATTCTCCAAACATATCTGCCTGCAGTCATGGCATCTATCAGCTCTCGTGTCCCCCCAGCAACTCTTTCTCACCTTACTGATAGCAAGCATTGTTCCAACAGAGGTGAGCGTGTTAGTTGACTATGGCTTGTGGTTTGTGTGATAACGTGGTCCACAAAGCCCGATTATCTGCTATCTGTTATTTATTATTATTTTTTTTCGAGACAGAGTCTCCTGTAGCCTAGACTGACCTCAAACTCATCATGTAGCTGAGGATGCCGCTGACCTTCTGATCCTTCTGCCTCTGCCTCCAGAGCACTTTGACCATAGGGATATGCCAGCACACCCGTCATGGATGCTGAGGACCGAACAGGAAACTAGGTGATGTCATGCTGACACCAACCAAAAGATGCTGCAACAGAGACCCTTCAATCTGAAAGGAATAAGTACCTGTGAAGTGTCCGGGTCCCAAGGCTCAGCGACCATCACAGGAAACTGGCCAGAAGGACTGTCGTGGCTCCGGGTCCAGGGGAGCAGAGTGAACTGGTCTCCTCTGCACACAACAGGACTGCTACACTCGTGAATTCACAGTGGCCATAGTTACCCGAACAAGATCAAGACAGTCAACATTCTAGCATGGAGAGAGGAGGGGCTCGTGTGGCCCACCCTCTGGAAAGCAGTCGACAATTGATGCCCATAAGTATACAGGCAGCGGGATTTGAGTCCATGGGTGTTTCAAAAAATGAGAGCGACATGAAGTTAGAAGGGGTAGGGAGGGGTGGGAGGATCTGGGAGTATTTAGGGGGAGGTGGATATGATCAAAATACATTGTATAAAGTTATAAAATAGTTGATGAAGATATTTTTTAAAGATGCTGCTACAGTAATTACAATAATGTTAGATAAAATCAACTTCCAAGAAAGAAAATTACCAAAATGAAAGGGACATGATATCATAATAAAACACAAAGCCCTTAACGCGTATGCATCCTACAACATAGTTTCAAAAATGGCAAACTGTAGTAAAAGCAGAAAAGTATCCTAACGTCACTGGCAATTCCTTAAGGCCTATCCCTGAAACTGACAGATCTACAGGTAGAAAATCAGATAATAGTTAAATTGAACAGCAATAACATTATAATGGAAACTTATAGAGTATCTCATCTGTCAGGCAGTATTTGTTTTCAAGGACACCAAGATGACTACATTTCAGGTAATAAAACACAGCCTAAATTGTTTTTTAAACTACAATAACAGTCAGTGCTGGAGAGATGGCTCAGCTAGTAATTGTACTTGCTGCTCTCCCAGCCGATCCAAGTTCAGTTCCCAGCACCCATGTCAGATGATTGACAATCACCTGAAACTCCAGCTCTCTCTCTCTCTCTCTCTCTCTCTCTCTCTCTCTCTCTCTCTCTCTCTCTCTCCTTCTTTTCCCTTTCTCTCACACATACAGACACAACTCTAAATTAAAAAATAATAAAATCATAAGGCATGTTCTATAATCATACAAAAGTGTGCTCAACACTGTTGCTTGCTACCGCCTACACGAATCTCAAAAGCATCATGCGCTGGAACAAGGGGCACACATGGGGCAACATGTGTACCACTCCTTATTTTTTAAGACCTCAAAAATTGAGAAGAAAGGGGGATTCATGAGAGAAGGAAGGGGACAAGAGTGGATAAAGGGGGAGATATGATCAACATATATTACATATACACATATGTGTGAAAGGATAAGTACATCGAATAGCTAGAAAAGGGAAAATATGCTAGAAAGTAGCTGAGCACTGACCTGGGGCTGGAGACAGGCGAGGCAGAAGTTAGTCTTGGCTGCCGGTTGATACAGGGAAGTTTGCGAGGCAAGGGGAATAGTCTACATCTAAGTCAGGATTTACAGTTGTTCTAGTTTGCTTTTCTCCCGCTGTGATAAAGCAGCTTGGGAGGAGAGGGTTTGTTTCAGCTTGCAGGTTATAGTTCAACACTGAGGGAAGCAGGACGGGAGGAGCTCAGGGCAGAAACTGGGCGTCAGGTGGAAAGGGGCTGGGAGGTGCTTACATGGGGATTCCCTGAGGGAGTCCTGGGCAGCCTCACTGGGGCTGGAAGGCAAGCAGCCCCTAGGGAAGCAGTGTGGTATGGAAGGAAGAAGCTAAACAGGAAAAACTCGGTTGATCCTGCTCACTTGCTCTGCAACATTGAGTGAGTCACACCCTCCATCCCTTCCGGCGACAGAGGATGACAGATGCTTCCTGGCATGTGCCCAGGATCGCTTTCATCTGGCTTTCTTAGCTCAAGCACACTTGCCTAGGGATGACACTGCCCACAGTGGGCAAGGTCTTCCTACATCAATTAGTTTCAAGAAAATGCCTTGCACCATGGCCATCTGAGAGAGGGACCTCTTTAATTTCTTCACTGAGGAGTCCCTCTTCCCATATGTCAAGTTGACAACTAAGATTAGTCATCACAGAAATTACATCTAAGTTGTTGGGTTGTTTTGGGTCGGATAAATATTTGCAGTGAACCTTTTAAGAAACAACAGAAGACTCCTCTAGTCCTACAATCCTTCCTCCCCTTCAGGATTCTCCAGGCTCAACCTAATGTTTGGTCTGTACATCTGCTTCTATCAGTTGCAGGATGAAGTCTCTCTGATGAAGTTATGCTAGGCTCCAATCTACAAGCATAGCAGAGTATCATTAGGAATCATTTTTTCTTCCATTTGTACTTCACTCTATTTTAGGTCTCTGGTCTATCCAGCCTCTGGTTTCTGGCCCTGCAGGTGGTAGCAGGCATGGCCACCCTCTCATGCCATGGGTCTCAACTTGGCCCAGTCATTGTTTGGCCACTCCCACAAGTTCCACACCACCTTTACAGCAGATCTTACAGGCAGGAAAAATTGTAGGTTGAAAGTTTTGTGGCTGGGTTTGTGTCCCAGCCCCTCTACTGGAAGCCTTGCCTGGTTTCAGGAAATGGCCAATTCAGGCTCTCTGTCCGCATTGGTAGGAGTCCTCCCTGCCTTCATCCTCATAGATTCCAGGGAGTTTCCACTGCACTAGGTTTCTACATGGTCCCCCAAATGTCTCCTACTGGTACCCTCCCTCCATCGCCCTCAGACATGATCCCTCCTGTTGTCCCCACCCACCCCCAGTCCACCCTCCAAATCTATTCTATTTTCTCTTCCCAGGGAAATCTTTGCATCTCCTCCTGCAACCCCCATGAGCCCTCCTTGCTGCTTAGGCTTTCTGGGTCTGTGGGTTATAGTATGATTCTCCTTTACTTATAAGTGAGTGGATAACAACGTCACATGGTTCTTGAGGTTAGGGTTTATATTTGTGACATATCTTATGATGTAACAAGACATGTGACACAGGCAACAAGGAAAGCAGAGTTTACTTGGTTCACAGTCTGAAGGCGCAGGACATCCTGGTGAGGTAGATATGGTAGCAGGAGCAAGAGGTGGGGTCACATCTCATCCAAGGTCAGGGCAGCTGCAGACAGTGGTGGATGGTGGTACTCTGCTCCCCTCCCCTTTATTAGGCAGTGTAGGACCGCAAAGCATGAAGTGGTGACATCCACACTGAGAGTCGGTCTTCTACTTTACTTAACCTAATCTATCGAATCCATCACAGACACGCACAGAGATTCACTTCCATGGCGATCCAAATGCAATCAAGATCAGCCACCACAGATTTCCAGGACCAAGGAGCCAGCAAATGTACAGAGGGTTCAACAATGCCCTTCTGGAGGTCACACCCTGGGGGAAGAGAATGCATGATGTCTTGTCTCTTCCGATGAGAGCAGTAATCCTCCATAACACTTCCCAGTATGTGACCTCTTTTAGCCTTAACTGCCTCCTTATTGCCCCATCTCCAAACACAGGCTCATGGAGCTGCCCAGACTTCAATATCATAAGGTAACATAAATGCCCACTCCATCACAGTTTCCCTAACACTGACAAACCAAATGCAAGTTGGCACAGAGTGGCTGGCACACGGACACTGATGGTCAGTCAACTCTCTCGTTTGACCGCTTCATCTCTGAGCATCCATAGCGAGTAGCTGTGTCTAGCATAACAGAATCTGAAAGTGGTTTCAGATGCAGGTCATTTACCTCCACTGACACCTCGGTACCTGTCTTAGTTTGGGTTTTATTGCTGTGAACCCACACCATGGCCAAGGCAATAAAGGAAATCATTTGACTGGGGCTGGCTTACAGTTCAGAAGTTTAGTCCATTATCATCATGGCAGGAAGCATGGCGGCATCCAGGCATGGAGCTGGAGCTGAGAGTTCTGCATCTTGACCCGCAGGCAGCAGAAAAAAATGTGTGCCACAGTGGGTGTAGTTTGAGCATAGGGACCTCAAAGCCCACCCCATGTGGATGTACTTCCTCCAACAAGACCACACCCACTCCAAGGCCACACCCACTCCAACAAGGCCACACCTCCTAATAGTGCTACTGTGCCCTATGGTACATACCCACTCATTCAAACACATCAGTCCATGGAGCCATACCTATTCAAACCACCTCAGGACCCATTCTGTCTGTGGATAGACAGAATTCAGGACCTTTCTGAATTTTAAGTCTGTCTTGTATAAAATGGGTGCAGAGGAGAATCTGAGGATGCTGAATATATTTTTCTTCCCATTGGATATAGAAATGTTCAATAATGAAGCACTATTCTAAGCCTTCGATCAGTCCATATTATACTGCCTCCATACCTCCATACCCTGTGTGAACACTGTTTCATCCCCTAATCCTTAAGCCCCGGCTGGACCTCAATCACCCACTAAGGCAGATGAAAGATTTATGCCAAAATGAGTGAGCATTCCAGAGTTACCCAAAGGAACCTTCAATTTTTCCCTCATCCACCATGACAGCCCCTCAAAGGGCCCTCACCTCCCACTCATGTGGTTTCTGTGCCTTCCTGTCATCTGCCCGTGGGACCTAGAAGGGAAACCCCTATCCTTCTGCAGAGCCAGCTCTGAACAGTGAGTTTATGTGAGATATGTTGTCCCTTTGTTTGCTGCTGACAGGCGTAAAGAACAACTTTCACTGCTGATAATAATGGTTCATTTATCACATCGAGCTGAGGCTGACCTCTGGGCGTCCCAGCCCCTCCATCACCTTCACACCTGCTCAAGCTAATTGTTAGAGCCAAGTGTAAATGAAAATCAACTGGGCTAATAATGAATGGGGCCCATTACTCGCAACAGCACATTGCCTTACAAAGGTTTATCAAGAAACATTATAACCAGCCCTCTGGTCACAGTTCCCTGTTTTATAGATGAGAAGGAGTGAGCAAACAAGAGGGGACTAGCCTATGAAAATGAGCTCCGAGACTGCTGACCAAACATAAGGCATCAACTTCTTGAGTTCTGTGATGGAATCCTATGTTTACCCAACACCACCAATACACCAAAAAGAAAAAAAAGAGAGAGAGAAAGAGAAAAGAAACAAAGAAAAGAAAGGAAAAAAGTTTAAGATATTTTCTCACTATTGTCATCTGTTTATATAAGCAAATGAGATCATTAGCGGATGTGAAGACCTTAATTAAAATGCTAATCTCATGCTTCCACCAAAACCATTTTTCAATGCAGTCGGCTCCATGGCTCCTCCATTGGATGTCACCCAGCCTGGAACTGCTTTGCCAAGGCCATCTAAAAACAGACCTAGTTCCCAGGTGGTGGAGATGAAGTCCCATGAATGCTCATAGGATTCTAGAACAGAACTAAATAGAACGTGTGTGTTTGTGTGTGTGTGTGTGTGTGTGTGTGTGTGTGTGAATTTATTAAACCAGCTTATTTCAAAATAGGAGTAATAGCTGAGAACCCAGGAGCTGTTCCGTCCACAAGGCTAGGTGCCTTAGAAGTTCCAGTGGGGCATCCAGTACCTAGAGAGTTCTTGGAGAGCCACTGCCTTCAGTCAGTGAAGGAAGCCCGGGGACGCTGGTCCTGTCTCTGAAGGAATCAGCAGCTGCTGCAACATGGTGCATCAACTCAGCCCTGAAGAGAAAGAAGGTCAAGCCTGCAAAAGGAGCTAGTCTTCTTCTGCCCTGCCATATTTTATCTGTGCTGCTACCAGAAGGTGCCGCCCACACTTGCAATGCGCCCTCCAGCATAGAGTCTTCACTTGAGTCTTCCTACTCTGGTGATTCTAACTGTGGCAAGTTGACTTAAAATCAACTGTCCATGCTTCCGAATTCATTCAAGGCAACCATCTCACTTAGAGAGGCAGCTATCAGAGTACCAGGAAACATTAGCTGTAATGTGAAGCTATAACCCTGAGGGAATAGGGGAAATCCCATCACAAAACTGAAATGCATTTTGGGACCAGGATGATTAAACTTCATTATCTATGTAATTGAATTTAGATTCTCCACAGAAACAAACCTTTGGGTGTGTTTGAGGAAGTTTCTAGATAGCGTTAATTGGGAAGGCCCACCCTAAATGTATGAGGCCATTTCATGGGTTGGTGTTGTAGCTGCTTTTCTTTTGCTGTGACAAAACATCATGACAAAGACAACTTATATCTTAAAAAACTTAACTTAGGAAATTTAATTTAATTTCAGAGGGTAAGAGTCCATAATCATCATGGCATGGCAGCGGGCAGGCAGGCAGGCAGGCATAACACTGGGGCCATAGCTGAAAGCTTACATGTCAAGACAGTCATGAGGCAGAGAGGGAACTAAGTGGAAGGAAATGTTGTGGACTATTGAAACCTCAAAGCCAACACCCAGTGACACACCTGCTCCAACAAAGCCACGCCTCTCAATCCTTCCCAAACTGTTCCACTAACTGGAGACAAAGCATTCAAATACATGAGCCTATGGGAGTCATTCTCATTAAAACACTACAGAAGGGGTCTGAACTGAATTAAATGGGAAAAGGTACTGAACACAATGTTCATCTCTCTGTTTAAGGGCTGTGATGTCATGTGACCAGCTAGCTCCTGCTGTTCACTGGCTGTGGATGCCATGTGACCAGCTAGCTCCTGCAGACATTCCTTTTCCATGAGTTCACTTCCTTACGTTGGTTTTGCCAAGTATTTTATCACAGTGACAAGCAACTGAATGCATAGAATGTTTTCAATGGTTTATGTGTTCACCTTAATATATCCTATCCTTCCATTCTATAAAATCAGAAAACCTATTCTGTGACTCTAGAGAACCTTGACTAATACAATCCCCCAGAAAGTGCAGTGATAGGAGAAGGTATCACTACCTACTTGGGTCTGAGCAGGCACTTGTTCCTATGTGTTTTGTGTTTTTATGCATGCAGGTGTGTGTGTGTGTGTGTGTGTGTGTGTGTGTGTGTGCATGTAGAGGTCAGAGGGTGACATCAGGCTCTTCCTCACTCTTTCTCTACATTCCTTTTTTTTTTTTTGAGAGTTTCTCACTGAACCTGTAACTCCCTGAATGGTTAGACAGCTGGCCAGCAAGCCTCAGGTATCCTCCTGTGTCTTGGTCCCTACTGAGATTAAGAATGAGCATATGCTTTGCATGGATTTCTACTGAGTGGTCCTCTGCATTTTCAGACATGCATGAACCTCACACTAAGACTAAGGCCAATGCACACAGAGAAAGGACACTCTGTTTCAGATCTGAATTGTTCATTCATAGAATACAAATAACCAGTTTCCACTTAAGCAGGGCAGGTAACCCCAAACTCTTAACCTTTTGATGATTTGGTAGGGAACGCCTCTTGAGTTTGCTGAAGAGTCCATGGGTTTACATTAGCAAGACCTTGTTTTACTGTTGAACTAAAAGCAGGGGCCATTTTCCAGGTTTCACAGTGCCTTTTCTACAGACGTTCTAGTCAGTGACCTCTACACAATCCACCTAAGTTATCTTAGATTTTTGAGGGCTCCATCTCAAATGTATGCTGCCCAGAATCTCCTGGGGATGCAGAAGGCCAGGGGAATGAGAAGAAAGCCTCAAAATAACAAAACAGCTGATTTCAGAGAAATAATGGATGAGCTGGTGCTTTGAAAGAGGGTGTGGGGCTTACAGGAGACTCCATGCCTGTTGGGATGCTGCTGCTCGGATCCCATGCAGGTGACATAGTTGCAGAGTTCATGAGTTTAGTGGCCACACTATGTCCAGAAGGCATCATTTCACAAACGGGGTCCTCTCTTGAAAGTAGAATTTCTTACGCCAAGTTAACATTATCTGTAGTATTAGTCAGGGTTCTCTAGAGTCACAGAACTTATGGGTAGTCTCTGTATAGTAAGGGAATTTGCTAATGACTTACAGTCTGTAGCCCAACTCCCATCAATAGTCAGCAGCAGCTGTGAATGGAAGTCCAAGGATCTCACCATTGCACAGTCCCACAAAGCAAGCAGGCAAAGAAGAGAGAGAATCTTCCTTCTTTCAATGTCCGTTTATAGGTCTCCAGCAGAAGGTGTGGCCCAGATTAAAGGTGTGTGCAACCACGCCTGGATCTGGAATTTGCTTTGTCCCAGATGACCTTGAACTCAGAGATCTCCCTATCTTAATCTTCTGGGATTCATAACCAAAATGCCTCAAGATCTCCAAGCCAAGATCGAGGTCAGAGTTCATTCCAGATATAGTCAAGTTGACAACCAGGAATAGCCACTACATCCATCTTCTAACTTAGAGCACTGTGGACTCCATTTCAAAGACACACACCTGTTGTCTTTGAGAAATATTCCCCATAGTCTCAGGCATCTGAACACTTGGTCCCCAGTTGGTGATGCTGTTTGGGGAGGTTTATGTGGTGAAAAAGTATGGCACTCGGGGCGGGCTTTGAGAGTAAAATGAACCATCTACTTCCTGTTTGCTTTCTCTGCTTCATGCTTGTGGCTTAGACATGAGCTCTCAGCTGGTTGCTGCTACTTGCTGACATGCCTCCTAATATGATAGACTTTCATCCCTCTGGTTGCATAGGCCAAAATAAATTCCTTCTTACATAAGTTGCTTTGGTCACATTGTTTTATCATAGCAATAGAAAACCAACTAACACACCCAAAAGAATGCCAAATAACAATATTCAACAGAAAAAACTAAGAAGCTCTGTTTTAGAAGATCTCTCCAAACAGAAATCACACACACTGATGTTAGAGGGAAAAATCATTCATTCATTCATTCATTCATTTACATTTCTGGGATAAAGGGTAAAGTGGTTGCTGGATTCATTTACATCCTAGAGACAGATGATTTGGCATGGCTTGGGATTTTGGATTCATTAGCTATTAGTGCAATAAGTCTGCACAGCAATCTCCATATCTCAAACACTCATGGCAACACTTCTCATTCATTTATCTTTACTGACTGGGATGCTTTGACTCCAGGCAATTGGTCAAATGCAGGTGTGTTCCAAATACTTCTTACCCTATGCTTCAGAATGAAAGGAAACAGATTCCCCCAGGGCTTTTATCATAGCATCAGGCAGGAGCAGAAATTTGTCAGACTTAGGCTGGGACTGTAGCTCAGTGGATAAAGTGCTCACCTGGTGTGCATAAGGGCATCGTGGACTTGATCCCAGTACTTCCAAGCATATTTGTGTATTCCTGTAACTCCAGACCTCAGGAGGTAGAAGCAGGGTGATCAGAGTTCAAGGACAAAATTGGTTACACAAGGTTTCAAGATGAGTCTGAGCTACATCCTATAGGGAATTATGCCCCCAAAGAAAACTGAGACAGTGAAGGGAGTGGGGGAAAAGAAAGAAATTTGCTAACCCTCAAGCTAGACAGATAGCTCGGTGTATTACAGTGTTTTCTGTGTGATCATCTGACCTGAGTTTGATTCCTGACACCCACATAAAGGCCAGAGCAGAAGCAGGGAGCCTGTAACCCCAGGACCTGGAAAGCAAACACACAGGTAGATCTGAGGGAGATCTGGGCTTGGGGTAGGGGGATTGCTGGCCAACCAGTTGAGGTAACACACACACACACACACACACACACACACACACACACACACACACACATTTAAAATGAAAAAAAATCCAAACTGGGTTATTTCCATTGGCCAAAGCAGATCATGTGACTAAGCCAACATTGGTAGGCATGGAAGTCTATTCCACTCACCTAGAAGCTATGGGAATAAGAGAGAGGAGGAAATAAGCTCAGCAAACAGTCTATGCAAAGACCAGAGACCCAAATCCAGGATTTGACCACGTGAGGAAGCATAATCCCATTCCTATTTCCTTTATTTTTTTTTCAAGACAGGGTTTCTCTGTGTAGTTTGGGCTGACCTAGAACTCACTTTGTAGACCAGGCTGGCCTTGAACTACTATTTCCTTTAAATAAAAATGGATTGGTTAATAATTGAAATATGCAAACGATTAGGCATGACAATAAGACCGTGACTCCATTTAAGTTTTTTCTTCTTGCTTTGGATGTGCCACCAAGGCATTTGAACAATTCACAGTCAGTATTTAGGCATACGAATCCAAGGAAGTTATTGTAGAAGAAGTTATAGGTCCCTTTCAGTTGATTCCTGGGTGGACATCAGAACTCTAATGCCACAGTTAAGATTATATAAGAAAATACACAAAGATCCTCAAGTGGCAGATTAAACAACTAGTGCTGGAAAGGTGGCTCAGTGGTTAAGAGCCCCACTCTCTTCCAGAAGATCCAAGCTCACGTCCCAGCATCCATACAGGGTGACTCAAAACTGGCTGAGTCCAGCTCCAAGGGAACTGACCTTTTTCAGATCTCCACAGGCACCTGCACTCACATGTGCACATGCATGCACATACACACACAGAAGCACAGGCACATACATAAACACATCATTAAAAAAAACAGTTCTGTTCTCACAGTTCAAGAGTCAGTTCAGGGACAGTTTCCCTGACTCTTGTCAATGGCCACTGCCAAGGTCAACCGCGTTTGTTAGTTCTATACCAACATGACACAAGCTAG
The DNA here is from genome assembly GCA_964023405.1 of Apodemus agrarius. Taxonomy (NCBI): domain Eukaryota; kingdom Metazoa; phylum Chordata; class Mammalia; order Rodentia; family Muridae; genus Apodemus; species Apodemus agrarius. The sequence goes on along the minus strand of OZ030012.1, from coordinate 72,766,440 downwards.
AGTTATTTGGAAAAGGAAACCTCAATTGAGATTTTCCTGTAAGCAAGTCTGTGGTGCATTTTCTTAGCAGTAATTGATGTCATCGCTGCCACCCTGGGGCTGCTGGTCCTGGGTTAGGTAAGACAGTGGAGTGCACGAGAAGGAACAAGTCAGCAAAAGACACTCCTCCATGGCTCTGTGTCAGTTGCCGCCACAAGGTTCCTGCCTACAGATTCCTGCCCTGACTTTCTTGAAGTCATGTGTTTTATAGACACTCTAAGACATCAGCCAAGCCTGGCTTCTCATCTGAAAGCTCAGCTCAGAATAACCCCCTTCACCCTCACCTTGTCACCAGGGTCCCTGTTCTTCAAGACGTGGAGCTTGTGGTCCCCTAGCTTCTTCAAGCCAACAATGAGAGGGCAATGCCACAGCAATTTTGTTAGAAAAATGGAAGGAGTCTCACCTAGTACAATGTAGTTCTAGGGTATGCTACTTAGGTGCTTAGAAATAAGTTATAGATCTCCCCCTCCTCCCCCCCTCCAACACACAAAACAGGAATCCTGTGGAATGGTGGGAGGCAGTCACCAAGACATCCACAGAGCCTGCCCACCCCGTTTATTCCAACTTTGCCCAGTCCTTCCTAGTGGGCAGCCACTCTCTTCCATTCCTGCTCTAGAAATTACATCCACATTTAGACGACCTTAGTTAGGCTCCCAGACCAATTCTGTATCACATCCTAGTCTGAGGTCTTCCCAGGAAAAGGAACTACCTACCTCATTCTGGCCAGTGACACTCAATCATTGAGTGTTCAGTGTCACCAACCATCAGGGAAAAAAAGAAGATCACTCTAGTCAGAAAAGGTACAAGTACCAATTACTAGGCTGTCATGATTTATGTTTGTACCTTATGGGACCAGCATAAGTCAGGTTGGTTATGCGTGAGAGCACAGCCGTTGACTGACAAGAGTAGAGGCTCGTGACTCACGCCTTGTCTACCCCGAGCCAAGGCAGTCAGTCAACTCCAAGGGGACAAACATCAGTCACATAAATGACTTGGCAGCCTAAATATTTAACAACTGGGTGATGACTGGAATTTTGACTATTCAATCAGTCATACAGGCATGCTCCCAGAAAGTGAAATAATGAAAACTTAGTGTGGCTTATCTTTTCGTAGGAGGCATTCATTCCCCATGTATTTGTTGAGTGCCTCTTCTGTTGTAGCCACTCTGATTTGCGTTTGGAACACAATAAGAAAAGATTGCAGTCACATCAGTGGCGACATTTCCGCCTAAGACCCCTTCTTTTCTATCTTATCTATATCATCCGGCATTTTTCCTTAGTGGTCTTCGGCCAGAGGTCCCCAGGGCACAGTGAATGTGACCTGCCCTATTGCTATTTTAATCCTAATGTTTGACACAAATTCACTTTGCTGCTGCAAAATCTAAATATCTTACATACCTCATTAGTTCCAAAGAATAATTGGCTCTACGGAAAAATGACAGATTTCTGTAGAGTCGGTAGAGAAAAATCCATGCGATCAAAAATATTTGCTGTGGTGCCTCTCTCCACTTCTAAGGTTAAGAAAACTGTTTTTGTAAACATCTGAAAGCCAAAGACCACCTAAAACAAATGTAGGCAGGCTTGACAGGAACAAAGTCGTACATGAATAGGAAATGCCACCCAGAGAGAGAGAACCTTGGACGACTGAGCTGCCTTCCCTGTAGTCTTTCTATGGGTAATTTTACAATTCCCATGGCTTTGATATACCAAAGCCTTAGACAGCAAATAGATGACAAACTTACTTTTACAATCATTTGTCATAGGCTTGGGATGGGGAGGGATAAACTCTTGACAAATACCAAGGACTCCTTTATTCTTAACTCCCCTTTATTGTCAAGGACTCCTTTATTCTAATGCAGTAACTTCTGGAAACTTCCCTTTTCAAGGATTCCTTTTCAAGCACAACCAATAATCTACAATCAGCTTTGTAATCTCTTCAGGAGGCAGGACCTTCTCTGCTTTGGAGTTCTGAACATAAAATGAGCAGCGGAATTCCTACAGTAAAAAGACTGAAATTTTCCATTTGTTGGTTATTAATCAGACTGTTAAAATTCTATCTGGCATTTGCTATTATTTAGTGAGATGCCATTAGTGACTCATTGAAATGACTGTTAACTTTAGAAACTAAGAACTCAAATGGGCTTTAAGATTTAAACAAAAATGATGGATCTGAATATTGGCCTGTATCTATTATATACCACACACATGCTTGGCGCCTGTGGAGTCCAGAAGAGGGTATCAGATCCCCTGGAACTGGAGCTGTAAGCCACCATGTGAGTGCTGGGAACCAAACCTAGGTCCTCTGGAAGAGCAGCTGGTGTTCTCTGTGCATCTCTCCAAGCCCTGAAATGGACCTAGGACACAGCTGTTTCACCCTCCCGCCACCCCCAAACGGCTTGAGTTTTCTTAGTGACATCTATGACAGCTGGCTTGCCAAATCAGCTCCAGGGGGAGAGGGCATTCACCCCCTTAAAGATGGCTTATCACCTTCTCACATCATCTCCAAAGGATCTTTCTTACTCCCGTCAGTTTTGCCCTCTAGTTCTCATCCACGATGACCGATGACGTAGTGATATCCTTGCAATTGTTATACAATGAATCTAATCTCTCTAAATACTTGAAATCTGTTACTACATCCCAAGTGCTCTCTGCAAAACATGCCCCATTCCTCAGAACGTGATATTGGGTCTATCAAGTCTCTTATCAAAGGGTTGCAACAATGAGTTTGTAGAACAACTCTACCTGGGTGGGGACTGGGGATATGTCTCAGTGAATAAAGCCCTTATCATAAAATGTGAGGACTTAGGTTCATATCCCCAGGCTCCATATAAGGTCCATGAAGGTGGAGACAGGCAGTTCTCTGAGACTTTCTGGCCAGTCAGCCTCACTGAATGAGGTTTGGTGAGAGAGCCATGCTCAGAAAATAAGGCGGAGGGCAATTTAAGAAGATAGACAGCTTCAACGCTGGTCTGTGTGCCTGTGGACTTGCATACACATGCACATGTATGAGTATATACACATACTCCCCCCACATAATTATTTTTATAACAGATAAGAAAGGGCAAATTACCATAGTGACTATACCTGAAACTGAGTGACTTATTTGCCTGCTATTTTGTGACCCAATCTGGGAAGCAAAGTTCCCCAGAGGGCACTGTGGGTGCCGCTCATCACAGAACCAACCCGTGGTGGGTTAGAGAACCAGTGCTTTGATGTGCCCCAGCTCCTCTTTAAAAGATGCAATCACCAGAATGGAACCCAAGAACCAAGAATTCTTTTTATCAGAGAGATGCAGACTTTTTCATCAAATCTCAACTTGCTGCTTTTCTGATTGCCCAGGGTTCAACAGAAACCTCACCTCCTACACACAGCCTGTCACTGGAAGAACTAGCATCCAAATTCCTTGAATGCAAGTCTAGGCCAGACTCCAGGCCAGTGATTCTCAACCTGTGGGTCTTGACCTCATGATCCTTTCTCAGGGATTGTCTAAGACCATAGGAAAACACAGACGTTTACAACATAACAGTAGCAAAATTACAGCTATGAAGTACCAATGAAAGTAATGTTATGGTTGGGGTCAGCACAACATGAAGAGCTGTATTAAAGGGCTGCAGCGTCAGGAAGATTGAGGACCGCTGCCTAAGCTTTTCCACTGGCAGCACCTCATCTTTGGGCTAGTGCTCCAGACATGCTTGATGACAGCCTCCTGAGGTACAAGATGGAACCTCTTATCTTTCACTGGGTAGCTCAGGGTTCCCCACACAGAAGTCAGTAATGTGAATTTATTACCTTAAAAGAAAATCTGTTTTAGACTGTATTCAGAATACTGGTTCCTAAGCTTTAAAACCAGGCTACAGCTAGATTATGGGACCAGGAAAAGAAAATCAGTGGGAGATTTTGGTTTACTTTTTGCTTGCTGGAATGAACACTAAGACCAAAAGCAACATGGTGGAGTAACAGGTTACTCCAGGTCACAGTCCATCACTGAGTGAACTGAGGAAAGAAACCAAGATGGGAACCCTGGAGGAAGCACTTCTTCCTGGCTGTCTCTCAGAGCTCAGTTAGCTATTTTAGACAGCCCTGCCCCGTCAGCGATCCACCACTAACCACAACAATCTTTCTCTTTCACAGTCAGGATCCCAGGTCACTCTGATCTGGGCAATCCCTAACTGAGACTCTCTCAAGTGACCTTATGCTTCAAGTCACATCCTCCTGGACATAAGGAGCTAAGAGGCTAGGGAGGCTGGGAGATGGTCTGGCTGATGATTGCTATGTAAGCTTCAGGACCTGACTTTGATCCCCAGAAGCCAGAAAAACAAAACCAAAACAAACAAACAACAACAACAACAACAAACAAGTTAGGTTTGTTTGGTGGCATTTGTTTGTAATTCTGGACAGACAAAGATAGGAGAATCCTTGGAGTTTGCTGGCCAGTCTGCCTAGCCAAATTGTCAAATACCAAGCCCATCCTAAAGTAAAAGGTCAATGTTGTCCTGAGGCTTGACCTCTGGTTTCCACACACATGTACACTCACACACATGTACGTAAGAATATATAAAATTACAAAATATTTAAGTGAGAGGAGCTAGAACTCCTTTTCTCTCTTTCCAGCAGCTGGACGTCCTGACCTCCATATCCAGGTTGGAGACAGTACAGAGCGGTAGGAGGCACTGGGTGAAGCGGAATGGGCTATTCCTCCTGAGCCACGCCTTTCCTGGCTTGTGTTTCCTGAATTGCACCTCTGACTCTGGTTTCTCTCCTAACTGCGGACTGCTGCCACCCCCACCTGCTCCTGCCAAATATCCACGGTATATCTATACTCAATATCTCGGTTCACCTCAAAGTCAATTCCCAAGACTCCCCCAGATCTGCTTCTCCTACTGCCTTGCCTAGGCCCACACCTAGCAAAACAAAAGTGTGTCCTTGCATGAAAATTGTTCAAAGGAAGAATTTTGAATCTCAGGAGCACATATGTACAAAGATTCTTGAAGGATTATCTGGATTTTAAAAGCCCAAAAAGCAAAGGTACCCCTAACCCCTTTGTCTGCCTCAAAGCAGTCTGTCAACTCCCTTTTGATAAGATGCACTTATCCTGGTGAATCAAAACCTCCCCCCTTCTATAGACTCTTCCTCCAGGAAGTCTTCCCTGAGCTATTCAGAGACTTAGGAGCCTACCCTACCTCTTCCTGGGTCCTATTTCAATCTTTTCATTGAGTATGTAGTAGTAGTATCACCATCTAACAGGACCAACTCCCACTGCAGGATTTGAGCTTTGTATTTCTGCTTTGGTTTTCTTGGCAATCCCAATGCCAATAGAAAATGAATGCTAAATAGTATCAGTGGACAAATGAATAGGAAATCGCGCTAGTCAACTCCGGGGAGCTGAGAGTTTGAACTCAGGCTCAGCACTGGAAGCCTAATTCAGCCCAGGGCCCTGGGCTAGCCCCATCTCCCCAGCCTGGATTTATAGAACTCAGAATGACAATAGGACATTCTTCTTAGGCTGTAGGGACAATGACATCCAGTAATGGCATCCACCTGTGTAACTGTTTGGCCAAATCTTTTAAGGATGGAGAGAAGGCAAGGCAGCTGGGGATGGAGTGCAAGAAACT
>OZ030012.1:72713290-72755790 GCA_964023405.1 Apodemus agrarius | reverse complement strand
ATATAGATGTCTCGCATAGGGCTGAGCCCTTTATCAGTTGTATATTCTCAGCACTTCCAGGGTTTAACATGATCGTAACAACAGAGGTCCACTGCTTGAAGTCTATTGGTTGTACTGTACAGGTCTAAGAGTGCTGACACCTATACCCAACATCACAAGTCCCTCCTGTGCTTACCTGTTATTCCTCCTCTTCCCCATCTTTCCTCCTGAATTCTCTACCAAAGCTGGTCTTCATAAAACCTTAGTAGTTTATTCTTGGGAAGTCACATGGTTGTCTTCCACATGAATCATACAACGTGTAGCTTTTCAGACTATCTTATTTCATCACCCAGCATGCACACAATGTCCTCTATGTGGATGGTTGCTTGGTTTTGTAGAATGATGACTCACTTTTCATTGTTGCTCAAGATAAATTCTCAACTGTCATCACAACATAGTATAGAAGTTAGGACCTGGTTCTTCCTCTAAGGCCCATGCTCCCGGAAATGAGTCTCAAAATACATTTACAAATACCTTGGCCATATAGCAAGGCTTTTCTCTTATTAGACCATATCTTAAATTATCCCATTTTTTCTGATCTACATTCTGCCATGTTGCCGATTACCTGTTCCAGTACCATGCATCTGTCTCATCACATCTTCCTGGACTGCTCTCCTGTGCCTGGCTCCATCCCAGAATTCTTTCTGCCTCCCGGATGTTCCACCTTCTATTCTGCCCTTTCCTATAGACCATAGACTTTAAATTGACAGATGATGCATCCATACACTACACAAGATATTCTTTCTACAGTATTATTATCTCCTGGACTCTGCATTCAGGATGAAGTTGGCCATCTTGTTTGTGACTAGTAACCCTGCCCCCTCTTCCTCTGTCTGATCTTTTCCCTCTTTGTGTTTTGTTTTATTCTGAGGATCCCAGATTCAATTTGGAATTTATTCTTGCTTTTTTCTTCTAAGCTTTGAATGTTTTCACCTCTCCTACCTTGAAATTTACTGATCGATTCCTCTTCAGTCTTACACACTCTTAAATTTATGTTAAATTCTTGAGTTCAGAGGCCAGGAAGTGATTCCAGAGTTAAGAGCACATGTTGCTCTTACAGAGGATCCAGGTTCAGTTCCCAGCACACACATTGGATGGTCCACAATTGCCTGTATCTCTAACTCCAGGAGATCCAGCACCCTCTTCTGGCCTCCACAAATACCAGCACACACAGGCACATACCTACACACATGCACACATAAATAAAAATAAACCTTTAAATCTTTCATTTCAGTTATAAAGTGCATTTGGACAATTTCCATTCAGTAAATTGTTAACATTTCATTCCTCAATGAAGTGTCTTCATTTTGTCACTTTCATTTAAAAATATACCAACCACAATGATTTTAAAAATAAACTATGATTGTTTTTATGACGTTAAGGCTTGAACTTAGGCCTTGCACATGCTAAACAAGTGTTCTACCACTGAGCCGCAGCTCTAACCATAAACCGTTTATTTTAAAGTTTTAGGGCCTGGGGAGATCGCTCAGGGAACTAGCATGTGCTGCTCTTCCAGAGGACCTGGTTTGGCCCCTATCACCTGCATCAGACATTTAATAACTCTGGGTTCCAGGAGATCCAACACTCTTATTGGCCTTGTAGGTACCTAAACATACATAGTATACACACACACACACACACACACACACACACACACACCACTTATGACAAATGACCTAAAAGATAGAAATCATTAATGGAAAATAGGCAGGAATAAATCTGCCTATGCTAATATTTTAACTTTTCATAACAAAATATACAATGAGCTAAGTTACAAACACAAGATAACAAATTAGAAAGGAAAAAAACTCTTTCAAAAACAAAGCTGGCAGTCTTCAATAAGTGCCATAGTTTTCTTTAAAATGCTCTTAAGCCAACAAGAAAGAAAAACATCAGCTCACAGATGATAATAGAATGATAAAGAAAAAATAAAATAATGTTTAAATTCAGTATTTTTAAAAAATGCACATTTGGAGATTGGGGAGATGTCTCAGTGGTTAATGAGTATTCCATGCAAAAGTAAGGACTGGGGTTTGCATTCTCAGAACCCACATAAATGCCAGGTGAATGTGGTGGCCTGCCTATAATCCTAACTTCAGAAGACAGAAACTGAGGATCCCCCAAGCAAGCTGGCTAGCAATACTAGACATATGGATGAGCTCTGGGTTTGACTGAGAGACCTGCCTCAATAAATCAAGTGGAAGAGCATCGAAGATGATTGCCATCATTGACCTCGAGCCTCTGCATGCACAGGCACTCAGACGCATGGACAGCCACTCATATGTGTTCCCGTACACATGCAAAAATATGAATACACATATGAACATGGTGCACACACACACATACACATGAAAAGTGAAAAAAGAAAGAATGCAATTAAAGATTTGTATCATCAAATTGATAACAAAAGTGCCTAACAATATCACATATGGACATGGAATGGTGCTAATGGGAATGTGAGGCATTCTAGGAATCTCTGGTGGTAGATGAACTGATTCTTACCAGGAGAAAGGAAGTTGAACGTATAATCTTAACCAAGTCTATACGACATTACGCAAGTATAGGGTCTAGGGTCTGGAATCCCCCAGGTTGTAAAGAAGAACCCTCACATTTTGCATGGAGCCCAGAAGGCTATCTAGACATTGATTAGTTGGTTACCATATCTATAGAGATTTAAAACTACGACAGGTTTGACAAGATGGATGTTCCTCCGTGTTTATGCTTTATGAGCTGTCGGGGGTTGGGGGATTCTAGGGCTTTCTAGGGTTTCGTGGAAAGTTCTGCCGTCTTCAACACAGGATCTCCTTCTCTAGGTTCAGAAGTCTACCCCTCCCCATCACATGTCAGGACGGGCAGTGGGAGGGGAAGAGCTGTGCGCATTGGTTGCTTTTCCCCTTGCTGTGATAAAATACCTGGAAAAAAAAGTCACAGAAGAAAGTGTTTATGTTTATCTCACATTTCAAGACTACAGCCATCACAGTAGGGAAAGCATGGTGGCAGGAGCCCCAGGCAGCTGGCCACATCGCATCTACAACCAAGAGGAAGAGAGATGGATGCTGACGACCGGCTTGTTTTCTCCTTTTTCAGCCCAGAACTGCAGTCCATGGGTTGGTGCCACCCACACTAAGGGTGGATATTCCCACTTTTATTAGCATAGTTCTGAAGCTCCCTCTCAGATGCGCCCAGAGATACTTTTTTTTGGTGGTGTCTCTAAGACCAATGAGCTTGACAATCAATAATAACCATTACAGTGTGCTCCACCATTTTTAAAATCACAACTAGAAATAAGCACACTTACCCTCCTACTTTCCCCTGGCTAGAATCCTGCTACTTGAGCATATTTTGCAAGGCATTATGAAAGAGGCAAGTACCTAGGCAGGAAACCGTATGCCTGGACGAACTCTGCAGCTCAGTTTATTAGGGAGAATGGAAAGAACGGATGGAGCTGGACGCCTGCCGCTTCTGCTCCTGGTGGGTCAGGTGGGCAGTTCTCACTGTGGGTTGAGACCCCTTTGGCAAACCTCTCTCTCCAAAAATATTTACATTATGATTCATAGCAATAACAAAATTACAGTTATAAAGTGGCGATGAGAAATAATTTTGTGGTGGTGATGGGGTCACCACAACATGAGGAACTGTATTAAAAGGTTGCGGCATCAGGAAAGTTGAGAAGCACTGACTTAGACACATCCAGAACAATCATGGATGGGCATCTGGCCTTGAGCTTGGTGTCCAGTCTACACACAACTACTTGCTACTCTTCTCTGGGCTTTCTGAGTGCCACACTTAGCTGACCTCCCTTCTGCGAGCACCTTCCCAGATCCAGACATTTTGGGAGATGCGAGATGTCAAAGACACTGAAACTATGGCAGACATGGCTTCATTTATGTATCAGCACAGGATTGTGAGCCAGCCCAAGAAGTCTGTAAGACTGTGTCATCTTTCCATGCTGCACACAGTAGGCAGCCCTGGGAAGAAGCTCTAAGACACAGCAGTGAACTCACAGGGACAAGACAATTCTGATCAAAAGCAAAGACGTTTAAAACATGGCTGACATAACATTTTCTTGAAAACAAGGCTTAATGAGGCTATGGATTAATGAGATGGCAGTCCGCAGAGAAAACAGGACAGGCATGAGAAGGAAGAGATCAGGGGAGCCTTTCGCTCACACAAAGCAATTGGGCAAGGTCAGTCAAACTTTGTCCCGCCTGTAGGGAGGGAGCCATTACCAAAGTTTGAACAAGCAAAGATATCCTGGATTTCCTAGATCATTCTAAGGGCTGAGGATGTTTCTCGGTGGGTAAAGGGCTCATCTAGCAAGAATAAAGTTATCTATCCACAGTATCACATAAAACTGGACATGGTGGTACACACCTTTAATCTCAGCACTCAAGAGAAGTTACTTACACACACTATGTTGACTCAGAGTCCTAAAGTCTAAGAAATAGGTTTTCCCATTCTTCATTGTAGACACCACTTCAGTGCTCAGCTTCTGCCCTCCATAGAGAGTCTAGAAAGGGCCAGTGTGCCTTCCTGCTTCTTTAGTTTATTGTGGCTGACTTGCTACTCCATGACGAGCAGCAGTGGAGTCCCCAGCCTGGGCTCGCTCAGTAGTTAGTTGTTCTGTGATTATACAGTATCAATGACACCACAATTCTGGGAAAGCAAATCTAGTTGAACCTTGTTCTGATAGAGCAAGGTCAGTCTAAAGGGAAGACCTGAGGGGGGCAAGTACCAGCTCTACGCCTGGCCCTGTCATGTTAACAGTTCTGTGAGACAAAATGAAGGTAGACAAGGCATCTTTAACCAATTTCCTGGTTGCATGAGTTCATAAGGGTCACAAAGAACTGAATACATTAAAATTAACAAGATAAACTATAACAAGGGAAGCATCAAAGGCCTGTCAAAGAGAATTGCTCAAGTCGAGGAAGGCAAAAGTTAACTCAGATTGTGTGTGTATGTGTGTGTATATGTGTGAATGTATGTGTATATATGCATGTATGTGTGGGGGGTTGTGTGTGGTCTTCAGGTTGTGTGCCCTCTGTTACTATGGTGTCTGACTTACTGCCTTAAGACAGTGTCTCACTGAATCAGAAACTCACCTCTTGGGCTCAGCTGGCTGGATAGTGGGTCAGGCTTGGGATCTGCCTGCCTCTACTCCCCATCACCCCCGATGCTGGAGTTACAAGCACATTCAGCCATACCTGGCCTTTTAACGTGGACACAAGCAAATTGATCTGAGGTCCTCATACCCACAGAGCAAATGCCCTTTTCAAACACCGAGCCATCTCCCCAGATCCCTAAACTTAACTCTTAATCAAAGACCCTGAAACACTTGATCCTGAGAAGGAGGAATCAGTATATCTTAATGTCCCCTTAGCAAAACACACCCAAATCCATTTTCCATGGAGCTGGTTACAAACTTGAATAAAACAAGCAATCTAATCCTCTCCTAGTTACTCCTTTATCCTACATCAAGACAAGAACCTCACTAACTGGGTCACTCCCCAGCCTCAGAAAATACCTTTTCACTAGCTGATTTAGACAATTGGGTAATTTGGAGAATGTGGCGAGAATAGAGCGTAATGAATCTTACCAACCCTCAAGCAGTTCCCCCAACCCCATTTCCTTAGAGTCTACAGTTCAATTTGTCTGATAGTCAAGAATATAAACAAAATGAGCTAAAACACCTGGATTTGTGGTTTCAAATATCTACTGCCTTTCTTTCCTGATTTTCAAACTCCTTTGCTCAATATATATATATATATATATATATTGAGTATATATATATATACATATATATATATATACGTGTATATATATATATATATTGAGCAAATATATATATTTTCCCTTGAACTTGTGTGGGAGCTGTGCGTCAGGGGAAGGATGCTATGTGAAGGGTGTCTGAATTTTCTATAAAAGCATGTCAGTGGTGATATGAAAAAGAAACTCTGCAAAGACCCCCATGATAGGTTGAAGCTCAAACACTGTGCAGAAGATGCTATGTGTTTAAAGAAACATATCCTAGGGCAGGGGGCGTGGCTCAGTTCGCAGACTGCATGCTGGCATCCAGGATGCTCTGGACTCAATCCCCAGCACCACCTAAATCTGCTGTAGTGGTATTCACTTGTAATCCTAGTACCTGGGAGGAGGAAGCAGGAGGATCAGAAGCTGAAGGTCAAGCTGGGTGATGGCTCAGTGGGTTAAAGCTCTTGCTGTGAAGGACTGACAGGACCCACATAGAAACCACATGAACCCAACATAGAAACATAGGCAGCAGAGTGAGCGTCTGCAACCCCAGAATGCCACTGGGGAGATGGGAGCAGAAGCATCATGGGAAACTCATGACACAGTGAGCTTAGGGCACAAAGTGATGAACAAGAGAGACTGTCGGAAACACAGTGGAAGTTAAGAATCAAGGTCTGAGGCTGTGCTCTGACCTCCACACATGCTTTTCTTCAGGTGCCACAAATGCACACACACTCACACACACTTGATCTTCAACCACATAAAAAGTCTGAGGCTAGCCTAAGCTACATGAGACCCAGTCTCAGAAAGAGAGAGGGGTATGAGGAGATGAAGAAGAGAAGGAAAGAGGGGAAGGAGGACATTTAAAATTCCCTAGCACATGGGTATTCCGGAATTTTGTTCTGTTAACTAAGTGGCTTGAACACTCAAAGTATATCTCAACCCATCCGCCATCCCATAGGCAAAGGAGGAGGGGACTACTGACCCAGATCATCGATCGCCAGCTTTAAAACGTGTTCATTCTTTTTTTTGTGCATATGCCCCTCCCCCCCCCCCCCCCCCGCTCTTCCCGTCCCTTCAGTGCCAACAACCCAGGAAGGGCAACAACCCAGGAAGGGCAATGCCGGGGAGCTCACGGGAGCTTCCAACCACTCTCAGGCTGTACCGAGCACCCAGTGCTATTGCAGGTTCCAAGTCTCTTGCCTATGGTTTCCAGTTCCCAACTGCATGTAGGAGGAAGGTCAAGTTCAGGTGGAAAGGGAAGAGAAGAATGTGACTTCCGTTCGCACGCCTGCCGTCAGAGCCACCTGAGGGATGACCTTGGACAATCTTCATCCCAGGTCCCTGGGAGCGAATGTGCATTTATAGCAAGGAAATGGATAAGACTTTATCATTTCACGGCACAAGCCATCACACGCGACAGGCCGGCTTCTCAAGAGGCAACCCACATTTCACCACTTACAGAAACAGAGAGGTCTAAACGTGGCCCGCTCTCCCCCAACACTTAATAGCAAAGTCGAAATGAATCATGCACAGAAAATCTTAGTCTCAGTGTTGTCTATCAGGAAAAATCACATCCCACTAACACTTTCATATTGAGGAAGGAAGCTTGAAGGGGGGAAAAAAAGAGAATTAGATACAATCCCTAGGGAAGACGGAGATCTCACTTTCCTGATTCAAAGCAAATATCTGCTCTCAAGCTACACTTCCCTCTAGCCAAGAAAGTAGAAGGTTAAACTGGGGTTCTAAATAAATTTTCTTAGCTAGAATTCTGATCTATTCCTGGAAGGTCTGTCTAGCTTCCTATCTGTCTGTCTGTCTGTCTGTCTCTGTCTACAGAGATAGGTATATATTTCTACCTCAAATGAATAAAATAACCCCACTTATAAAAATGTCTTGGGCTCCAACACAGGTTTCCAACCAAACCCGTGGCAAATAGCTGAGGAGGAGCGCAAGCCGAGGCACATCTAAGCGCTCCTGCTGGTGACTTGCTCAGGGGTGGTTCCAGCAGTAAGACTAGACCAAGGACAACGTTACTGACCTTCTCACCTAAACCTCTTGGGTGAAAATCTTCAACGCTCCTTGTTCTGATGTCTGACTTAGATGCCCAAGAAAATAGGATGTTCACAAAGTTGTTGTTGTTTTGTTGGGTTTTTTTTTTTCTGAAAATTTCTGCCTCAAAGGTATGATGGCCATTTAGGACTCCTGCCCTTCCTTCAGGAGGGATGCTGTCTTAGTTAGGGTTTCACTGCTGTGAACAGACACCATGACCAATGCAAGTTTTATAAAAGACAACATTTAATTGGGGCTGGCTTACAGGCTCAGAGGTTCAGTCCATTGTCATCAAGGCAGAAACATGGCAGCATCCAGGCAGGTATGGTGCAGGAGGAGCTGAGAGTTCTACATCTTCATCTGAAGGCTGTTAGTGGAAGACTGACTTCCAGGCAGCCAGGGTGAGGGTCTTACGCCCACACCCACAGTGGCACACCTACTCCAACAAGGCCACACCTCCTAATAGGGTCACTTCCTGGGCCAACCATATACAAACCATCACATTCCACTCCCTGGCCCCCATAGGCTTGTTCAAACATGGGTCTATGGGGGCCATACTTAAACATAGCATAATGCAAAATACATTTAGTCCAATTTCAAAAGTCCCTGTAGTCTATAGCAGTCTCAACAGTGTTAAAAGTCCAAAGTTCAAGGTCTCTTTTGAGATTCATCCAATCACTTAACTGTAATCCCCCAAGCAAGACAGGAAACCATCTGGGCAAAGTCCAAACTCTGCATCTCCATGTCTGATGGCAAAGCAGTCCTCAGATAGCCAACTCTTTTTTCATCTTTGTTAACTTCAACAAGGTTCTTTCTTCTGGGCTTGTTCCACTCCCTGTTAGCAGCTTTCCTTGGCAGGCATCCTGTGGCTCTGGCATCTTTAACATCTTGGGTAACCCCAAGTCAATTTCAGCTTCACAGCTTCTTGTTCCAATGTCTGAGATCTACACATGATCTTCTGTGTATCTCCAAAGAGCTGGTGTCACTTCTCCAGCTCTGCCCTCTGTAGCACTCTAAGTTCAGATTGATCCACTCCACTGCCACTGCTGTTGTTGTTGGTCATCCCATGGTACTGGCATCTCCAATATACTAGGGTCTTCCACTGCAACTATGCTTCACCAAAGCCTCTCATAGGCTCTCTTCATGGTACCAAGCCTCAACTCCTTTGCATGACCCCTTCAATCCTGGGCTGTCAATTACAGCTGAGGGTACACTTTCACCAATGGCCTTCCATGGCCTCTCACAGTACCAAGCCTCTGGTGTTCTTCATGATGCCTTCATGCCTTCAAAACCAGTACCACCTGGATGATTTTTACATGTTACCAAATACAGCTGCAGCATGAGGAACACTTGGCTATCTCTGGAATACAGCTTCTTTGTGCTCTCAGAAAACATTTCCCAGATTTCACCTCAGTGATGCTGGTCTTTTCTTAGTCACCACTAATTTCTTAGCTCCAGCTAACAAGCATCAATTGTCCCAGTAGTCTCCTTATCCTCTTGAAATATAAAGCCAGAGACACATGGCCAAAGCTGCTGAGTTCTGCTGCTTGCAGGAGCTGGAACATTGACCCCCTAATTTTATTATGTTATCACTAGCTTCCTTTTTCCCAGCTCTTTCCCTGCCTATGTTGGCTGTCCTGAATCTGGCTCCATAGACTGACTTTGCACTCAAAAGATCTGCATGCCTGTCTCCTAAACACTGGGATTAAAGGTGTGGTCCACCAAGCCTGGATTTAAGTTTTTCTTCACCTAGAATTTGCTCTGTTCTAGGCTGGCCTTGAACTCCAGATCTGCTTATCTTTGCCTCCTGGGATTAAAGGCTTGTACTACCATACCTGGACCTAAATTTAGCTGGGTGGAATCTTGCCCCAAGGTCACCACTCCCTTAATTCAATGTAATATCCTGGAATTCAGCTCCATTTCACTTCCTGGAGTCCCTTTAATACTCAAACTATATATTTTGTAATTTTTTGCTAGGTTTGTTCAAAATTCTCATCAGACTTAACCAGAGAACAAAGTCTTTGTTGGGCTTTTTTTTTTTTTTGAGACTTCCTTTGCTGGTGCAATTAATATAAATCTCTGTACCTTAGACCTAGGCAATCTATTCAGACAGTGGCAAAAAGCAGTCACGCTCTTCACCAAAACATCACAAAAACAGTCTCTCAGCCACATATTAAAGTTCTTCTCCACTGAAACCTCTTGGGCCATCAGGCCTACACAGTTGAAATGACTCTCAGCATCACTGTCTCCATATTCCTACTAGGCTGGCCCATTAAGCCCCACTTAAAGTATTTCATGGCTTTCCAAATCCAAAGTCCCCAAATCCACATTCTTCCAAACAAAAGCATGGTCATGCCTATCACAGCAATACCCCACTCCCAGTACCAACTTCTATCTTAGGGTTTCACTGCTGTGAACAGACACCATGACCAATGCAAGTTTTATAAAAGACAACATTTAATTGGGGCTGGCTTACAGGCTCAGAGGTTGAGTCCACTGTCACCAAGGCAGAAAAATGGCAGCATCCAGGCAGATACTGTGCAGGAGGAGCTGAGAGTTCTACATCTTCATCTGAAGGCTGCTAGTTGCTAGTGGAAGGCTGACTTCCAGGCAGCCAGGGTGAGGGTCTTACACCACACCCACAGTGGCACACCTACTCCAACAAGGCCACACCTCCTAATAGGGTCACTTCTTAGGCCAACCATATACCAACCATCACAGATGCCTTAAAAATACTTGAATGTGAATGTGTGCGCCCCAGTTAACAGCAACCTCAAGATGGGCAGAAGGATTGGGAGTCATGGGAAATAGAAAGTTAGGGGCTGAAGAGATGTCTCAAGTCAGTAAAGTGCTCAGAGCCAAAGCACGAGGTCCTGAGTTCAGATCCCCAGAACCCCTGTGAAATACAAAAGCAAAGCAGGTGTGGCACACACTTGTAACCCCAGAGTCAGGGAAGTGGAAGCAGACAGACCCAACCGCTGGGCCTCGGCAGCTGGCTAGCTAAGCAGCCTAGATGAGTTTGATGAGCTCCAGGACATTTTAAAACCCTGTGTCAAAAAAGAATGTGGATGGCTCCTGGGGACTGGTATCTGAAGCTGGCCTCTGACCTACACACACACACACACACACACACACACACACACACACACAGAGAGAGAGAGAGAGAGAGAGAGAGAGAGAGAGAGACAGAGACAGAGACAGAGACAGAGACAGAGTTAGAGAGAGACAGAGGGACAGACTAACAGAGACAGAGAGACAGAGAAAGAGAAAGAGACAGAGGGATGGACTGATACAGAGACAAAAAGAGAAACAGACAGAAAGAGACAGAGACAGAAACAAAGAAAGTGACAGAGACATAATACATGCATACAAAGAGAGAAGAGGGGTCCTGAGAAGCTGTCTACAGCAAGACAAAGGATGGAGACCCCAGATGGTTAACCTTCTAGGTACCCTGTAGTCTGAGAAGATGGAGGATGAAATGGGGAGCATAGAGAGTAGACAGACAGGGTATAAACAGTTTGTTCTGAAGATGCTGGATCTTAGAACTGGAAAAAGAGTCAGGATGTCAACAATGCAAGCTGGTATTTAAGATAAAACACACACACCACCAGCCCCCCTCATCCCCCCACCCCAGTCCCCCACCCCCGCCACCGCTGCAGGTTGAGCTAGTTAGTTCATTCCCTCGGCTTTCTGCCCCTTTGTGCCCCACCATTTAAAGTGTAAACAGTCTAATCTCACACCTTTGCAACTTAAAGGTATGCTATGGACAGAGCCTCAAGAAATAAGACTCCATCAAAGGCCCTCGTGGTATTTTTCCACTGTCATTTAGCTAGAATGTTCTTAAATACAAATGCATTCATTAACTAAAGCAGGATGTCTCTTTTGTCCCTCTCCAGTGGGTATTTTTTCTTCACTTAACAAGATACGCTAAAGTTCAAGTGGGCTTTTTGGTGACATTTTGTGGGCACTAGGAGGGGAGAGGCTTGCTTGCACAGGCACATGTGGACACCAAAGGTCAACCTAAGGTGTCACTCCTCGGGTGTTCTCTGCCTTGTTCCTTGAGACAGGCTCTCGCACTGAGATCTGAAGTGTTTGGGTTTGGTTAGCCTGGCTGGTCAGCTAGGCTCAGGGCATCCTCCTGCCTCTGCCTCCACACTGGCTTTTCACACGGATGTTGGGGATCAGTTGAGGCAGAGGCATGAAGGACACACTCAGAATCTGAACAAGATGATTTTCTTCTTTCTTTTCTTTCTTTCTTTGTTTCTTTCTTTCTCTCAGACTGGGCTTCTTTCTGTATAGCCCTGGCTGTACTGGAACTCACTCTGTAGATCAGGTTGGCCTCAAACTCAGAGATCTTCCTGCCTCTACCTCCCAAGTCCTGGGATTGAAGGCTGAACAAGATGGTTTTCAAAACCTTTCAATCCAAGTCAACTATTACCTAGGCAACAAACAAACAAACAAAAACAGCGTATCTGCCTCAGCTCTCCCTTCCTGCCATCCCTAAGGAAAGCTCAAACCACAAGTGAATAGGAAACTCAGGGAGTTTTCACTTAAATTCTTAAGCTGATCAGGCATATAAAACACAGTATGGAAAGTGACACTTTCAGAGTTCAGTCCATGGGACATGAGGTCACTTGAATGTTTGTATCACCAAATGCTTATTGAGATCCACTATTCATCAAAATTACCGGGACTTAGAGTACTAAAATCAACCCCAGTCCACCTCCAGGAGACATCAAGTCTAATCATGTATACAGCTCGTGCTGGTAGAAGCCACTCTAACCAGCACCGACCATCAAGGCAGACCAGACAGCCTCAGTTCTATTCAGTGATTAGCACAGCTGTGGCTCCAAAGGATTCCACGTGCAACTCACACTTGAATTCCCAGTTGTGTCCAGCACAGTGCCCTGATCATGAGTGTGCAATCACATGTGTTTGCCATCATTTAACTATCATCTTTCCAGGAGTGTCAAAAATCCTGATTCACGATGACTCCCATCATGGCCAACCTCAAGAAATCAAGATGCTGCCTCTGAAAGCTGCCTTGAGAAGAAGCTCACCAGTTCTGAGGGATTCTAAAGGCCTCCAGCCCACCACTGCCTGGAGGCACTCAGTATAAGGAGCAGCAAGAAATCATCAAGCACAGACAAACTCAGTGGGAAAGCAATAGCCTTAATGAAACACTGCCAGGCTGCCTCAGATGGTCAGATAGAACAGCGTTCCACTGGGAAAATTTGTTGGGTTATAGAGGAGCAAATGAGTGTGGTATGTACTGACTGCATATATATAATATATGCATATGTAATGAATGTATTATATGTGTATATTATACATACATGTATATTACATATATATATACATATATTAGATATATAAATGTGTGTGTGTGTGTGTGTGTGTGTGTGTGTGTGTGTGTGTATTCCAGTATGCCCTTGTTGTGACCCTCCCTGTCCATGGAGATTATCAGCTGATATTAGTCCGTGAGGACAGAGAGAGTAAAGGACAGACGGGGTTCTGGAAGCCCTGTCAGTACCAAGAGTGAAGAAGACACACCAGCACCAGCTGCAGGGAGGCAACTTTACTTGGGGTGACACAAGGCTTATATAGTTTTTGGAGGGGGTTAGAAACATACAGAGTGGCCAAAGGTCATTGGCTGAAGGCTTAGAGTGCCAAAATGCCTCATTAGCATGGGGAAGCATTTCAGGAATCTCAGGTGCTGGCTGAATGGGTTCTTTTAAGGAGCAAGGAAGTTGTACCTGTATTCTTAGCCAAGGCTGCAAGGCATTCTCCAGGTAGAGATGGGGGAGTGGGTTGGACTCCCCAGACCAGGTCAGAGAAGGGGAAGCCCTGCCAGCAGAGGGCGTCCTCCATCATGTGCCCGAGCTCAGCAGGCTGTCTGCTCAGTGGTAGGCTCAACCTTAATTTCCCACACCTTGGTAAGCATGCCTGTTGTTGTTGTTGTTGTTGTTGTTGTTGTTGCTGCTGCTGCTGCTGCTGCTGCTGCTGCTGCTGCTGCTGCTGGAGAGATAGCTTGGTCACTAAAGAGCTTACCATATGGCATGAAAACCTGAGTTCAGATCCCCAGAACACATATAAAAGAGCAGGGTGTGGTATCACTGTACATCTGTAAGCAGAGACAGGAAGATTCTTCGATTTCAGTAGCTATCCAGTCTAGCTGAATCTGTCAGCTATATACACACACACACACACACACACACACACACGCCCCTTTGTCAAAGGCTATACTTTTACAACAACAGTTCATCAACTAAACTCCTTTCTTGAAGAAGGTTAGCTTGCTTTGCAAGAAAAAGTTCCTAATGTGCTGGATATCTCAGAGTTTGGTCCACAACTTCCGGATGCCCAGTGCCTCTCCCTTCCCCGGCCCAGCTAGAACAGCTCATGACTGATCTTTGATACTAGTGAGCTCTTCCACCTCTGATAAACAGACACACAAGGTGAAAAAAAAACCCTCATGCACCTAACCAAATACAATAAACTGTGCACATCACTGTGTTCAGATCAGAAGCATTTAATGAATGCTATCTATCTTATTTCAGTGGGTTTATTATTCTAACACCAGGCAATATTCATCAGTGGATCACTCTACAAATTATTAAATCTCATCAAGGAAGCATCTATACTCTTGGTTTTCCTTGGCAGAAATGAATTCATTGTTTAATATATGTGTGGAGACAAATTAATTCTTCTCCCTCTAGATGACTCCTGCCCTGGAGAGCCCCATTGGACATATATCATATAGAGATCCTAAACTAGCACCGTATTTTATCAGTTATTAAAATCATTCTTTGTATGGGTGGATACTCTATAGCCGGAGCCAAAGTGAGAGCAATGATGTAACTATCTTGTGAAGAGGGATTAACAAGAGAAGAGCTAGCCAGATAAGGGCAGGTGAGATGGCTCAGCAGCTAAGGACGCCTGCCCACAAGCCTGACAGCCAGAACCATCCCTGGACCAACATGATTGAAACAGAGAACAAACTACTGAACTTTATCCTCTGACTTCCACATGCATGCTATGATACGTGTATGTACACACACAGGAAGGGATGGAGGGAGTAAGGGAAGGAGAAAGAGAGAGAGAGAGAGAGAGAGAGAGAGAGAGAGAGAGAGAGAGAGAGAGAATCTTTTAAAAAATGAACCAGATAATTTGGGGGGCCTAGTTTGAAAAAAAACAACACCATAAAACCCACAAAACTAGGTGTCCACAAAGATGCTTATTTAAGAGTTATGTCAAGTAGAGTCCTGAAATTCAAGCTCTGTGAACTCCACAGTAGCTCTCCTTCCCCTCCTGGAGATTGTCTAAGGAGTGCTGTCTACATGTGACCCACAACATAGGAAAGCCAGTTGGTCTTCACTTCAGCCCTTCTGAGAAAGGCACCGTCACACAAGCCTTGTCTGAAAGCATGAGCAGTGTCTACTCACTCCAGATAGGGCACCAGTGACTGGCCAAGGTCCTGATTCCACACTTGTCTTGCTTGGCCAACCAAGCAATGAGATTTTTGTGCTTACTGATAGGAACATGGGAACCCTCAAAACCAACACATCAATGAGAAAGCTCAGCCTGGCGTGATGACTTCACCATAGCCACATAGATGGAGTCCTTCACTAACTCTCCACCCCCCACATGCTCTAGCACCTCCCCAAGCCGTGTGCGGCTGAGGGTCATGGAATACAGCTGGGAGGGCAGTACAGGAGGAGCACCAGTAGACTTTCAGAGGAAGGACCTCTCCACCCACCCCTGTGGTTACGGAAGAGCAACCATCAAGAGGTCAGGTCTTGAAGGCTCTTTTGCAGGTGATCACTGCTGCTCTGAGAAAGATGGCAATGCTGTGCTCTGTTCCAGGGGCAGCATCCCACAGCAGGCACCATTTCCAGCTTCATTTTCCAGTTAAAAAGATACAGTCCAAGTCCAGGTCTGTTCAGAGTTACAGAGCCACAGCTGACAGAACCAGGACCCAGTGGTACCGGCCAGTGCTGCCTCCTACGACACACAGTCCTCTGGTGTTGCTTCTAGCTCGTCTCAGCATTAATTTTCATTCCATCCTAAACTTCATCAGAAAAGGCACAGATGTAAGAGTGTTGATTGTTTTTTTTTTCTTTTTAAACTTTTAAACGAATACAGATTCGAACCCCGAGGTTACGCGGCGGACACTCCATCATTACTACTTAGGTTTTCAAACTCAATTCTCCCAAACTAAATGAGCTTCTTCATCAGCCTCGTCCAAATGGGTTTCGAGTGGCTGAAGGTGATAGCGCTGGTCATGGGGTTCTCGAAATCGCTAAGTTGGGATCATTTCCAACGTCAAACTGGTACTTAACAGGCAAGAGCTAAGAATCTGACTTGATTTATTTCTGAGTACAATCCTCCCCAAGCTAAGGTATTATTCTATAATTCCTCACATTACCAAGAAGTGTCATCAGACAGAAAATAAAGATATTTTTCACATCCTTAAGTAATTCAAAAAAATTGGGGATGATCCTTCTAATGTGGAAGGCTCAGAATAAAGTTGCTCACTTTCAATGCGTTAACTTCCCTAAGCCACGGGGCCTCGAGTATGGTGAAGTGGGTAATTTGTCAGATGGACCCTCAGGGGTGGAAAGAGTGAAGGCACCCTACAGATGCCCCGAAATCATTCAAAACTTTAAAGCCTCAAAGAATGGTACAAGCTAATGAATTAGGCTAATTAAGGAGTGTTGGCCAACTATACCATCCGCTGTGTACAGCGCACATTAGGTTCATGACGAGCACATAGCGTGGCTACAGCAGCAGACCTGCTAGGTTGCAACAAAGAGAAAACATCAAGATTGGTTTGTCCGCTGACGTCTGGATACTCAAAGCAATTGAGAAACATCTCATCTGTTTAACAGTTAGGACCCGTTTGTTGGGGTCCAGTGAGAGATGGCAAGATGGCTCAGCGGGTAAAGGTACTCGCTAAGTTTGCTGTCTAGGACTGCCCTCCAGCCAAACAGCCGCCATCTTCACAGTCCAGCTGTGCCAGCTTGCGAAGGGTCATCACTGCTGGACTTGTTGGGTGTTGACCGTCGGTCGCCGTGCCGCCACTCCTCCCAACCCGCTGTGGTCCTGTCTTCCATAATGGCACGTGGCTCTCTCTGGTCTCAACAACTAAAGGCAACATGTGCGGAGTTGAAAGCTTGACCACTAGAAAGAAAAAAAAAAAAACTATAGGTATCTCATAAGGTGTTATTTAGGTATAATCAATGTTAAATGCCTTAACTTCCATTAAAAAAAAGCTTATCCCATGGAAATAAATATGGCATGAATCACTAATGTAATCGTACCTGCAGAAGGTCATTGTCAATTAAACATCATGGCTATGGGACCTGTACAAATAAGAAAAATCCCCCATTCACACCCCTGCATGGATAGTACTTTCTCTTATACAGACTGTGCCCAAACAAACACACTAGGGGCCAAGGAGATGATTCCCGCAGTGAGGTGCAGCCATGCAGGCGTGAAGTCCTGAGCAGGATCGCCAGCTCTGTGTAAAAGCAGGGTGTCGGCAGGTCGTGCCGGTACTCGGGACTCGGGACTCTCGGCACTAGGGAGGCATCCTAGGACTTGCTGACCAAGGAGTCCAGCCCAGTCATCAAGATCCAGGGTTTAATAAAGCCTTCTCTAAAAAAAAAAATGGCAGAGAACTGGGAAAGTGGTTCAGTGCGAAAGTGCTTGCCACACACACAGGAGGACTAAGAGTTAAGATCTCCAGAGCCCAGGTAAATGCTGGGTGGGGGGCATGGTGGCTTGCCCTCAGTCTCAGGTTTGGGAGACATAGACAGGGATGCCCAGAGCAAGCTGATGAGTGAGACCAGCTGTATCAACAAGCTATGGATTAGATGGACAGACTCTGTCTTAAAAAATAAGGCAGAAGAACTGAGGATTGTCAACCTCAATCTTGGGCCTCTACATACACATTCTCATGTATATATATATATATATATATATATATATATATGTATGTATGTATATATACATACACACATATACATATACACATGTGTGTATGTATATGTATATACATACATATATATGTCATACTCTACATACACATTCCCATATATGTGTATATATATATATATATATATATATATCATACTCATGTGTAAATACACACACACACACACACACACACACACACACAAGCTTGAACCTGCTTGAGGCAAAAGACCATAACAGTGAAGGAGTTCAAGCCTTGATATATGAAGACTGTGTCAAGTTACTTGGAAAGCATAGCTTAAAATAATAGGATATTCCCCTGCAATGGGCAGAGCCACTGTGTGGTGGTGTTTTTATATCAGTCAGAGGCGAGGCAGAGGGCCGCAGTCCTTTGCTCAGCCTAGCCTGATGCCTGGCTCGGTGGCCAAAGATGTTTTTAATGCCTGGGACGCATAAATATCAAATCAAATCCAGGCGGTGTTGAAGGAGGAAGACCCTAGGACTGCCATGTCACCATAGACCTGCCCTCCAGCACATGGCACAGGCAGGCCATAAACACCGGCTTGCCAACAGCCACACAGTGTGGACGGAGGATGTCACCTTGGGGCCGGCTAGGTGTGTGGCCAGCCTGTAGCAGGAGCCAGCACCATGTGAGAGTCTGTGGTAGACAGATGAGAGAGAAAGAGAAGTGGAGCAGCTCAAGCCTTATGAAGAGAGACGGAGACTCGAGGGTCTGGAGGAGCAGCCTGTTGTGAGTGGTCAGCCCTGCCACCAGGGGCCATGGTGAAGTCCCAGTCGGAGCTGCTGCAGAGGGCCATGTCTGAGTCCATGGCTATGCAGCCACAGGGGTCAGTGTCAGTATCCATGGCTCACATTACCACTAGAGAAACACTCAGATGTCCCTGGTCGAGGCAGCCACCAGGGCCTGCTTGGAACTGGCCCCGCCCCTCTCTGGATACCGTGCTCTGGAGAACTGGCCACATCTCTTACCACTGGCAGCACAGTGGAGCTGCTCCCCATGGTGAGTGGAGGGAGGGGAGATACAGACGAGCTTGCCCTGAGGGTGTGAGTGTGAGAATAGCTGTCCCCACCACTTTTCTGCTGTGGGATGGCACTGGGGCAGAAGCAACATGGGTATGAGGTGAGGTCATCCCCACCTCCCCCGCCACCATCCCTCACCGTGACCTGTGACAGTCAGGACAGCTGACCTGAGAGTCAGGAGAACAGGACAGCTGGCCTCGCCCTTTGAGGGCTGCAGCACTTGGGAGAGCAGGCCCTGAACAGCACAGTAGCCTATGCTAGCCCTGGTTGAGGGGGTGCAGTTAAGTCCAACCCTAAGGACGAGAGTGAGAAAGAGCTGGCCCTGCCATTCATCTGCTGTGAGGTGGCTTGGGTGTGCGGGTGATGCCCTTTCTTCCCTTGAACCCTGGGGTAGTCAGGAGAGCCCTGCCCCCTCGCTGGCTATAGCACTCAGAGAGAGGGCCCTGCATCTGGCATAGACAAAACAGTGCAGTTGACCCTGATGATGGGCACAGGTGAGCCAGCTCAGAGGGTGTGAGGGTGTGACAGTCAGAGAGCTTTCCCAGCCCAGCACCTGCTACAGCACGTGGGAGAGTAGACCCTGCACTTTGACTAGGCAGCACGGTGGAGCTGGCTTCGGGGGTGTGGGTGGGGCTGAGCTAGTCCTAAGGGCCTGAGGGCAGGAGAGCTGACCCTGCCACCTGCCTATGGCAGCACTGAGTAGCCAAGCCAGAGCAGTGCTGGAGAGCTTGCCTGGTGGTGTGGGTAAGAGCTGACCAGCTCTGCTACCACCCAGGCTCAGATCCAGGGCTCCAAGACGGCCCACCCCCAAATCTCTACCATCTGTGGATGTTTGGGACTCAGGAAAGGGCCAGTCCTGATGTTCCAAAGCTGCGGGGTCTCCATGACACAGTGCAACAACAGGTTAAGTGGGAGGAGTCCCGATGAGGTCACAGAAGTCAGCGACCTCGAACCAGACCACTGACTCATTGCAATGGACATTTTCAGTGAAGATGTGTGGGCAGAGGGATAGACTGTGGGACACAGTGGGACACACCACAGCTTCCACAGAGATGTTTTTATGCTTTGTTTGTTGTTGTTGTTGTTGTTGTTGTTGTTGTTGTTGTTGTATATTCTTTTTTATATTTGGGGGGAAAAGGTTGCAAGACCAAAGGATAGATATGACAGGATGGGGAGATAAGCTGGACTGGGGTGCATGATGTGAAACTCACAAAGAATCAATAAAAAGTTAATACAGAGAGAGAGAGAGAGAGAGAGAGAGAGAGAGAGAGAGAGAGAGAGAGAGAGAGAGAGATTGATTAGGGAAGGACCGGGGTGAGGAGACAGGAGTTGCTCTCAGATGTACGAAAGGCTTCCATGTAGATGAACTAGCTTTTACTGAGTCGTCATGATGTGGCTACCCCGCCATGATGTGTACGTCTGCCCTGACACGCTCCACCCCCCAGCTCAGACTGACCCGCTCAGCCAGGCCTTCAGCATATTCTGAAGCTCTGAGCCCAGTGTGGTCTTTGCTCTCATAAGTTGACTTGGTCAAGTGTTTTTGTCACAGCTCAGAGCAAGCCGCACACCGAGACATCTGCAACAGGAGAACAGATCCTTGAGTCTAGAAGTGATTTTTTTTTTCTTTCTGGTCCTTGATAAAAGAAAAAGCATCAAGACAAATGAACCCTCGGAGCCACTCTCGTGCTCCAGGGTTTACAGGAATACTAGACCAGATACTAGACCCCACTGGAAGGGCAGCTTCGAGAACCCCATTCTTTCTACTAAGCTACCTTAGCCCTCTGCTGTAGTTATTAGGATGGTGTGCATGTCAGAGCCCAGTGGACTTGCAAGGGGCTAGACCACTGCATGGTGGTGCATGCCCCCCCCCCAAATCTACCAGCATTGAGGCAAACTTAGAAAAAGAAATCAATTGGAATGCCTAAAAATAGCTCTGGAGTGTTTTGGATGTTTAAGCCAAGATGCATGAAGACATCAAGGTTTGCAAAATCGCCTGTAGTTTCTGACCTGGCAGCACCAACCTACCTTTGTGTGTGTTCTTCGGTCTCATAAGCAACTGAACATACTCCTTTCTTTTCTTTTTCTTTATGTTTTATTTTTTTATTTTTTACATTTTAGGGTCTTGCCATATAGCTCCGACCAGCCGGTGCTCACTATTATTAGCCCAGGCTGACCTCATTACCTTCCTGCCTAAGTCCCACAAATGCTGGGGTTACACACCCAGCTTTAAGATGCATTTTTGACAGGAAGTTCGAAAGAGAAGGGGGATGGAAGGGGGAAGGGGAAGCTTCCGATGGAAGGGGACAGCAGGACAGTGGAGTGGGACATGGGAACAAGGAGATCCACCCCTGGGCTCTCGAGGGTGTTGGCGACTCCCTAAAGATGCGGGGTTGGGGGGGTGCTGGTGGGATGACTTTCCCTGAAGGAGAGAAGCGATCCGGTTCTACAGCAGCACGCTCTGGTGCAGGCGGGGGCTGCGGGTGCCACTCACAGCCCTGTCCCTTCCTAGCCCTTTGCTTAGAAACAAAAAACATGAAGAACAGGGGGACTTTATAGCAAAAGGGGATCCCAAAAGTCTCTTAGCTCGACTTCTTTCCAAACCCCCACCCCATCCCAGCAGTGGCCTCTGCACTGGAGGACACACAACATGCTGGCCTGAAGAGATTTCCCCCTTTGATGAACGGTTCTTCTGGAAGGATCCTCGAACAACTGCAGAAGCCTCGGAAATCCAACGCAAGCAAGACTCCACTCCGAGCAGTTTGTCCAAGTTCCCGGCAGGAGGCAGGTGTTCCCTCCCACTTACACAACAACAACAATTTGTTTTACTTTGATGGGTCCTCCTGAATAATGGTTTCGTCATTAAACATCTGGCTTCTTCTTAGCAGATTAGGCCTCCAATGAGGAAAGAGTGTTTATGATTCTAATTTGAAACGCGGCACATTAATATGCTGATTCTTATCGTGTTTGCCTTAACCTGTTTGGAGAAATTATGACTACAAATATCTTGTACACAACACCTCTAACTACCGGCTTGTACAAACAACACGAGAGCCGGAGCCACCTCATCCAGACGATTGGAAGCACTTCAGAGGCGCTCCTGATTAGCGCGTTGGCCGGAAGCCATATTTTACACATAAACTCAGCATCTGCGCCCGAGATGCCTTCCCATCGTAACAGACCCACCTCTCCTGTTCCTAATAAGCGCGTGCGAAGGAGCCAGATGGTCTTCGGGTAACAATCCTGCCTCTTCCTGAGCTAGGCACACAGGAGGGAGGGAGGCTGAGCGCGCTGCAAGTTAGATTTCCTCGGGCTCCAGATTCCTGCAATGTGGTGTGTAAACAGCCAGCCCACGGATGGAAATGAGGGTGTAATTCATTATTCATGCCTGGCACCTTGCCATCTCCTGCTCCCTGGGGCACTGCCTGCCTGTAGGGGCGAGGAGAGTGCCAGTAGGAAGAAGGCCCATCCGGGCCCAAAGATTCTGCAGGCTCAGCGCTCCTGACCCATGAGGAGGGACAACTTGCTCACTTCAGGTCTAGTAGTGTTGCTGGGAGTAGTGAGAACCCTTTGTAGGGGTCTCAGTCTCCTCAGTACAATAATTTAAAATGGACTAAGAAGGAAGCTCAAGGAACATTGAGCTTGGTTAATATGGCAGGCAAGGTGAAGAATCTATCTGGAGAAACTCTGGGGGGAGATGAGGATGAGGAGGAGAGCACCGTGCCTTTAGAATTAGGGTCGGAGAAAGCAAGAATGCTCAGCAGTGGTGGTCAGCCAGCAGCTGTGCCTGGGTCTGGAGGGTGAAATAGGTTTGCTTCAGAGAAAGAGCAAGAAAACCCAGAGGATTAAAGAAAGCATCCTTAGGATTTTAGCTGCTCTTTTAAAAAGAGACCCAGGCTGGATGTGGTAGCACGCACCTTTAATCTTAGCACTTGAGAGGCAGAGGCAGAGGCAGAGGCAGAGGCAGGAGGATCTCTGGGAGTTCTAGGACAGCCTGATTTCCAAGTGAGCCCCAAGCCAGCCAGTGAGACACTGTCTCAAAGTGAAACAACACAGAGGCCCCTGGGATACGCTTGCCTTAGACACTCACTTGCACACAAATACATAATTTCCTAGTGTGGGAACATTCCAGTTACACAAAATAGCTTACCTAGCCCTTCCCCCCCCCCAAAAAAAAAGAATTTGGCTTTGGAGATAGAGAGGAAAGAAGGGAAGCAAGAGGAGAGACAGAGACTGAGACGAGGAGAGACAGAGTGTGAGACAAAGAGAGACACAGAGAGACAGAGAGACAGAGAGAGACAGAGACAGAGAGAGCTCAATCCGTAAAGCATTTGCCATGCAAGGGTAAGGACCTGCGTTTGATTCCAGAACCCCATTTTTAAAAAGCTGGGCACAGTGGCATATGCTTGTAATCCCAGACCTGAGGAGGTGGAGACTCTCTGGGGCCTGCATGCTAACCAGTCTGGCTTTCTTGGTGAGTTCTAGGCCAGTGGGAAACTCTGTCTCAAAGTAAGATGATTCTGGGAATGTAGAAGTCCTGGATTTGTTCCTTGTTGTCACATTAACAAGGCTAACCCATGCATAGTAGTACAGACCTGCAATCCCTGCACTATGGATGGGAGGGCGGGAAGATCAGAAGTTCAAGGTTATCCTTATCCATGTACTGAGTTTGAGGCCATCCTGGCTATATGAGGAGAGGGGGTAAGAAATGACATCAGATGTTGTTGTCCTCTGGCCTCCACATCCATGCACACATTCACACATTCACACACACACACACACACACACACACACACACACAAACACAAACTTTTTTTTAAAGAGATCTCCTTTAATGTAACTGCCACCTTTGCCTGTTATGACCATACCATGCCTCTGTTACCAAAGTGGTCCATCAGTGGCCACAGCGAGCCTCTCCCCTCTGCCTGAGAGCCCTGCTTTCCAGATCTGGAAACAAGATCAGACCGAGTTCAAAACTTGGCTAAGGTCAGCCTAAGGAGGTAGAGGCATGATCCAAACCCAGGTCATGGAGCAGCAGCTGTAACCACCACACATCAGCTCCCAGGCTTTACATCCTGGGAGCTAAAGATTTCAGACGCACCAAGAACTAGAAGGGGCCGCCAGGCACACCAGGCAGGACAAGAGAAGTCTGGTGAGCTGGGCTTTGGTATTGTAATTTAACCTGAACATTGGTGGTTTAGTAACTTGTCCTTTTGCTGTGGCAAAATGAAACTTAAGGGAGGGTTTATTTATTAATTATCCTATTTGTATGTGTATGGGTGCTTTTGCATGCCTGCATGTATGTCTGTGCATCATGTACAAAGGGCAGAAGAGGGCATCACGGGACTGGAGTCTCGGGCAGTTGTGAGCTGCCTGAGGTTGCTAGGGATGGGATCTGGTCCTCTGGAAGAGAAGCTGGCGCTCTTAGACTCAGAGCCATCTCTCCAGGAAGGGATTGTGTTGACTCACACTCTGAGAACACAGTTCCATCGTGGTGGCGGAAGGCCTGGCAACAGGAACGTGAGACAGCTGGGCACGTCCCGCCAGCAGCCAGGAAGCAGTGGTGGGCATTGGCACGTAGCTGCTCCCTTTCTCTTTTCCCTTCAGTTCAGGACGCCAGCCCATGGAATAGGGCTACCCACAGCTAAGGCGGACTTTCCCTCCTCAGTTCACACAGTCTAGAAGCGCCCTCGCACACGTGCCCAGAGACGTGTCTCCGAGGTTGAGTCTGAATCCGGTCAGATGACAAACAGCAGCAGCCATCACAATTGGGTAGCAGTGCAGGAGACTATGTGTAGGGGTTAACTCCGAAAGAAGGGCTTCCAAGCCTTCGGTAATCAAAGAGACCGTGCCCGACTCCCTGGGGAGCAGGGAGTAATTGAGCGGTCATTTGCTCCTAGGACTAAAGAGCACAAGGCGATGGATATAAACCAAGAAGCAGTTAGATTTACAAGAATCAATACTAACTTTAGATCTCAAGCACATAGGTCAATGGATCAATGAATGAACTTCCCCACACGTCTTCAGCGCTGGGGAGCAGAATGTCCAACTAGAATGTAAAATATACAGGGGCGGTTGTGCAAGTGTGTGGTGCAGGTGGGTGTGCTCTTGCAGATGGAGGTCTATTGGACATAACCCTGTGGCCATCTGTCACGTAGGGCCACGCCCCAGGCCCCTAGTGTTCTGGCTGGACTCCACCCCCACAGTCACCCGGCTACAGCCAGGTTTGCCCCGCCCCACAGTTACCTGGCAACAGCCAAGTAGCCCAGCCCACTATAAAAGGGGCTGCCTGGCCCCTCCTCGCTCTCTTGCCCACACTCTCTTCTTCTCTTTTCTTCTCTTACCCTCACCCTTGTCTCTCGCCCCCCTGCACCCCCTCTCTCCCAGTTCTCTTTCCACGTGGCCACGGCCGGCTCTCACCCCTCTATCTCTTCTTTCTCTCTTTACTTTTCCATCTCTTTTCTTTCCCCTCCTACTTTTCTATAATAAAGCTTTAAAATCCTAGGCTGTTTTTATCTAAACCCGCCATGTTGGAGCAATGGAACAGGCCTCTCAGCATTCCCAGCTGACAGAAACAACCAAGCACTCAACCCCCACCCCCACCCCCACCCCCACCCCCCGGGTCTCCCACAACAGGTGCACAGCCCGCATCAGAACAGAGAGCATTCCTTGATAGCTCTCCACCTTAATTTTTTGAGACAGGGCCTCTCACTGAAGAGGAAGTTTGTTTCAGGCAGCCTGGTTGGCCAATGAGATCCAGGGATCGCTGTCTCTGCTGTCACCCAAGGCTGGCTTCCAGTACTTCTCACCATGCCCAGCTTTTGACGTGGGTTCTGGGGGTCTAAACTCATCTCTCTGGTTGGTCCAACAGTTATTTACTGAATGACAGAGCCATCTCACCAGCCCAGCTGTGAGGCACATAGTTAAATCTCAGAGGTGATTATGGTATTAAAAAAAAAATCAAAAAAAAAATTTTTAAAGTTGCGGCCTTCAGAATATGTGTCTGGACCACAGCGGTTGAGAAACAGCTGAGCCTTTTGTGTTTGTAAGTGGCAGAGGCTGTGCAAAGCCGCTGCATCTATGATAAACGCTAACCAGCTTCAGGTGTTGGCTGCGGGAGTCAGGCATGGAGACTTTCAAAATACCGTGTAGTTAATCTACAGTCAGGGTTCAGTGTCTCCAGATGACCGCCAGAGCTGGCTCCACGGGGTGTGCCTGCGCTGTCCCCCAGAGACTTCGTGGGGTGTGCCTGCGCTGTCCCCAGAGACTTCGTGGGGTGTGCCTGTGCGTCCCCAGCAACTTCGTGGGGTGTGCCTTTGCTGTCCCCCACTGGCTTCATGGGGGCTTGCCTGTGTTGTTGTAGGCTTTTCTTCAACCTCCAAACTCGGGATCTTTGGTAAAAGTGGCCCAACATCTCTATTTTGCACCAAATCTTTTGAGCCCAGAATCGGAGCCTGGCACCCAGCCCTGTGCTCAGCACCCACAGCACAGTAAGAAAACAGACATCTTCTGAGGAGTTCCAGGCAAGTGGATTACTCTGGAAGCAAAGCCTACAAAACAAACAGGACACTTAGGAAAGCAGGAAATGGGCAGAGTTTATTCCTTGATTCAGTCTTGAATTGGAAGCTGCAAAGATAAAAGCTATCCATCCTCTGGTCAGGCCTTCGATTATTTGCTCAAACATACACACACACACACACACACACACACACACACACACACAGCATGTGTACACACTTCTATAGCCTCCTGGGCCTCATGCTTCTGAGCTGAAAAATAAGTGTCCTTGCACCCCTACAGCACCTGTGTCACATACAGTTGATTCTGAGAACCGGGGGTAAGGCTCCCTCTGGGCGAACAGTCCCCAGGGGTGCTGTGTCCTTGCCCTGCTTGGATCCCAGAAGTCTGACTGGGGGCAAACGGGAATAAAGAAAAGACAGACGCATGTAAGAATCTCGCCATCTCAGAAGCACAGTGTGTTTGTTATAGACAGCTGAACAAGGAGGCAGGAGTATTACATACACATAAACAAGGAGGCGGGGTTAGTGCACACACATAAACAAAGAAGCGGGGTTAGTGCACACAGCTGGAAAGGGAGATGGGGTTAGTACACACACATAAACAAGGAGGCAGGGTTAGTACACACACATAAACAAGGAGGCGGGGTTAGTGCACACAGCTGGAAAGGGAGGCAGGGTTGGCTAATCTCAGTCGGAGCAGCCTTCAGCTGGGGAAGGAGTTGTTGCGGACAGTTTCTGCAAACTCTATGAACATCCACGGGGACCAGAGGAAGACTTTGCTGTCCCTCTGAGACTCACCTGGGGAAGGCTTTGCCACCCACAGGTCCGAGGCATTGGGTCCTTGGCATGGCTCTTCCCATCTTAACAATACACATTTACTGTGAGCTCTCCCTACACAGCGGCCTTAAAGTCTTAGGATCGAACCCTGTTAAAAATGTGGAATCTCAGAGCTGGGGAGATGGTTCAGTGTGTGAGGTGCTTGTCCAAGCCTGGGAACCAGAATGTAATCCTAGAACCCATATAAAGTACAAGAAAGGCCTTCTCCTCCCGCTGTGCTGGCTTGGAGAGAGACAGACGGATGCCAGGAGCTCAGTGGTTAGGCAGTCAGTGACTCGGGGTTCTTCAAGAGACCTTGACCACAAAATAAGGGGCTGGACTGAGGAGATGACTCAGTCTGCAGTGCCAGCATGGGGGTCTGAATTCAAATGCCCAGACCCATTTTTAAAAAGCAAGGCCTGGTGATATACAACTGTAACCAAGCGTCTGAATGATGAAGGCGGGTGCTGAGTTTAAAGAGAGACAGAAGAAGGCATGCAAGATAGACATCTGGCCTCCATACGCAAGTACAACAGTACACATATACAAATACACACACACACACACACACACACACACACACA
This sequence comes from Apodemus agrarius, assembly GCA_964023405.1. NCBI lineage: Eukaryota > Metazoa > Chordata > Mammalia > Rodentia > Muridae > Apodemus > Apodemus agrarius. Next base: position 72,728,012 of record OZ030012.1, on the reverse strand, counting down.
CGCACACACACACATTCACACACATACACACACACACACACACACACACACACATGCACACGCACACACACATTCACACACACATACACACACACACACACACACACACACTAAATAAAGTGAAGTGACTGAGAGATGCTTGACACAGTGTCTGGCCTCCACGCATGCACATACACGAACATAAGAAACGATGCTTGCCCAGCCCAGACCTCCTGCATCAGGAACTCTGGAGGCGACCCAGCACGCTGAGCTTTAACTAACCCTCCAACAGAGTCTAAGAACCTAAACGTCAAATGACCTGATAACCGCTTTGCGATGTGTTTGGCTTGTTTTTGTTTCTCGTTCCTTATCCTTTCTTCTCTTCCTGTAGAGACTGCATTAAGGAGAAACTGTATTAAGGGTCCTGGACCATCTCCCCCAGACCCCACCCACACACACATGAACACACACATACACACACACAGGCACGCACGCATGCACACGCACACATGTACACCAAAGCAACCATTCCCCAAAGTCAGGCTCTCTGCAATGCTCTTTTTACCTCCCACACTTTGCTTTTGCCTGCTCACTCAAGACATGCTGTGACCCCCGAGCCCCCGAAGAACAAATAGCCCGTTTGAGAGCATTAAGCATCCTATTGATTTAAACTTACCCCATTGCTTAACGTCTGCTTCAGAAGCCCTGTGATAATCTGAATCTAAACAGCTGAGCTAATACTTTCAGACAAAGGGGGCCAGGGGTTTGGGCGAGCCTCAGTAGGTCGCCCACGGAGGGAAGCTTGTTGAACTTACACATAAAAAGAGGGGAGGTGGGCGGCAGCTCCCCGGGCCTTTACACTGATCATTCTATCAGTGAGTTAAAGCATAAATCCATCCCTCCACCTGACAAAATACCACTTTACATCGTTTTATTTCACACTTTATCTTTTATAGCCAATAAAACACTTAAAAATTACAAAGGTTATATTCTCATCCATTTTGGCGCTAAATGATAATAAATTAGCGGGACATTACTGCTGCCGCAACCCAGATGCCAGCAGAGAGTCTTGAAAGGTAGCCTCCCTCTGTCCTCTGTCGGGGCCCAGAGCTGCTTATCAGAGACAGCTTGATTAGGATTAGAGCCGGGGCTTAGGATGGGACTGACACTCACAGTCTATACAGTCAAACCACGAGTTCGCTTCCTCTGATGTATGAAATCTGCTCTTCAGAGCCAACAAACAAAGCGGGGAGAGAAGGTGTTTCCCAGAAACCACAAAGAAAAGCCACCTTTTATTAAGTTGATTCAAGTCTTATATCTTCTCTGTGTGTGGCAGGAGGGGGCATATGTGTGCTCATATGAGTGAATGTGTGTGTGTGTGTGTGTGTGTGTGTGTGTGTGTAGTTGTGTGTGCACTTTTGTGCCTGTATACCTGCAGTGGCTAGAGACTGTGTTGGAAGTCTTCATTCCTCACTCTCCACCCCCCTACACTCCCCACCCCTAAGGCGAGGTCTCACTGAACCTGGTTACACTGATTGGCCACACTGTCTGGCCAGCCAGCTCTGGGGAGCCTGAGGTCTCCGTGGCCCCTGTACACAACACTAGGACTACAGGTATATGCCACCACAGTGGGCTTTTTAAAAACCATTTGCTGGGGATTTAAACTCACACCTTCATGCTTACGTAGTAGCCACTTTACGGACTGGACCATCTCTTCCTAGCCCATCTTGTTAGCTTTAGGTGTAACCAACAGTTTCCAAACTTTGACCATACTATATACACTTATTGGATGCACCCAAAATATACTTTTACTTATGTAAGTCATGAGGCCACTGTTGTTGTTACTTACACTAGGTGAGTTAGTAAGCAAGAGACACTTATAATAAAGCCTGGAGCCTAGCAAGGGCTTAGTTACATTGTCTCTCATTCTTGACCACCATGGTTGTTCCACGTGTGCTTGCTACTCTTGCTCTGAGTTCCTAACACTATTATTCATCAAGTAATAGAGCTACAGTAACAAGTGTTCCAGGGATTAAATCGTGACTCTTCCTTCCGTGTTTTTAAGGTCATCCTACGCTGTCAAACAGAGGCAAACAAATGGTTATGGAAGCCCCCAAAGACATAAACAAATATTCATAGTTCAATGTGTATCAATGTCAGAAACACCTTCATTTTTCGGTTTATTTTCTGTAGCTGTAACAGAATGTGCAATTGTGGGTAACTTTTCAAGTAGCCATTTTGGAGGCTTATAGTTCTGTCCTGACCCCTTTGAGGTCAAAAGATGCTTTTTACAAGGGTCACCTAAGACCATCAGCATATCTGATTTTTACATTATGATTCATAACAGTAGCAAATTTACAGTTATGAAGTAACAGCAAGAATAATTTTATGGTTGGGGTCACCACAACACAAGGAACTGTATTATGGGCCGCAGCATCGTTCTATGCACTTGGCATTTAAATTTTATAACACATCCATCGTGATAGTTCATATCGATTGTCAACTTGACAGGATCTAGGCAGCTTCTAGACTGAGTTAACCGAGGAGGAAAGGCTCACTTTAACGTTAGCAGCACCGTCCCTTGGCCTGGACCCCGGACTGCATGAAAGGAGAAAGCTCCCCTCTCTGCTTCCTGACTGCGGATGTAATGTGACCAGTCACTCCATGTTCCCGAACCCATGATGGACTAAACCTTCTAACTGTGAGCAGAAACAAGCCCTCCCTCCCTCCCTCTTTTCCTCCCCCCTCCCTGTCTTCCTTGAGTTACTTGTATCTTGTTACAGCAATGAGACCAATAACTAAGGCACCATTAGCTAAACTGGCCATTTTCTGCAGCAGCTGCTTTACCTGGGGCACTGACAGAGATCTCCCATGATTCTAGATGGAGTTTGGGGCTCTGGTGCTCCCTGCTCTCTCCTGTGCATAGAACTCACCCACAGGTTACATCAAAATGCGGTTCAAGTCCAGCAGTTCTGTGCTGGACCAAGATGCTCTGTCTAAGAAACCCCAGATGCTGCTGATGGACAGACAGGGCTCAGGGATTTGGACCATCCTCTCCTTGACTCTTCTCAGTCTCCCAGACACGCCCCCACTTCCCTGGTGGTCGCCTCTCATCAGGCCCCCTGCAGAATCAACACACGCTTGTTTCCCCACGCACACCCTGTGTTGTCTTATATAATAATTCACTGAGCTGCAACAGGATCTCCATGTCCCAGTCTGCGGAGTGAAATAAAAACGAAGAGTAGCTGGCCTTGAAACCCATCTCAACCCCACCAGGAAAGGATGTTCTCCTTGTCCAAATGGAACTCGGTGCTGCCTAGGTTCCCTCTTCAAAAATGCTTTCTTCCCATTGCAACTTCCTTTAGCGTATTTAAAACACTCACCAAGCTTTGATTCCTTAAAAAAATAAAAAAAATTAGTGTCACTCCGATTCACTTTTTTATTCCCTAGTAATGAACATTTCCCCCTTCTTTCCAGAGGCTTCCACAAAATTGGGATCAACTCCCATCAAACTTGCCAGAACTTAAAGAGAAACAAAAAAACAGAAAAACAGCTTGCATCTTCCGCCTTGATTTTTTTTTTTTTTTATGAGAGTGTGTGCCATGGGGTTTTGTGTTTGGGGAGGACAACTTGTGACTTCTGGGAGTCAGTTCTGTTCTCCATTATGTGGGTCCTGAGGAAAGAGCTCTAGTCGTCGCCTGGGCAGCAAGCATCTCTACCAGACTGAACCTTCACTTTCCTCTCCCAACGCTCATCCTGAATATTTTGCAACTGCCTTCCAGCCCGCAGGTCCCTGTGCCCCTTGTGTCTTGAGCTGTTCTGCCATTCTTTATCCTATAGTTTCGAGGAGCCCCAGCTAAGACTCATTTCTCTGAGGAGCAGCTACCCCCATTCCCCACCACCACGACGAAGCTTGCTGATCAGTAAGAGAGCAAATCCCATCTTATTAGGTCCTGTCTGATCTTCAGATTTCAACTACACAACGCTGGCTCCGCAGGAGAGGCGCCCAGTTACCTTATGAAAATAAATTAGGCAAGCCCCCAGTGGAAAAGAAAATGAATTTGCAACCCCTAGAATGTTCCAGAGCCCCCCGAATGTGGCCCGCAAGCCAATTAAAACGCGAGGGTTCCTTCCCTGCCTTCTCTGCGTGTTTATACTCAGCCGCCTCTCTCCCTGCAGAAGAACAAACACTCGTTCTCTCCACAAACATTTTAGTGTATCCTCCTATTAGGGGTGGCTTAATTCCGATGCCTGCTGCAGCTTGAGTTACTGTGTCGCCGCAGACTCTGAGGAGGGTACGGAAGGCCTGTGAGGAGCTTCGCTGCGGTCTGTCTGCTTAGATCACATCAAGATGGATACCGCATCCAGAACAGCGTGGAAGCATCTCACTCTTCCTCCCCCCTCTGTTCAGAGAGCCTCCGCAGGGGTTAGATTATGATCCGTGCTTCCTGGACTCACTCCAGATGTAGACTGCAAGGCCGGCTCCAAGGGAAACTTTAAAAGGTGACAGAAAATAGCCCTTCAGCAGAGCAGCTTCCGAAAAACCACATAATAACCTTTGCCGAGTTGAACTCCATCTTAGATACCCATCAATAGGCCTGCTTTCAGGAACTAAGAGCTAATCCTACAGCAAGAATACAAAGCCCCGTCTCTCGTTCCGCGGGACCGTGCCGATGGCCTCGAGAACCACGCGCAATCTCCCCGACTCTTTAAGCTGTGTAATTCATTTCTGAGCACCCGTTCGAGAAACCTCATTAATTTAGGTGGCCTTTCTGCTGTACATCCGAGGCACACAAATATTTGGTATTTTTACCCGAGGTCGGAGTTAAAGAAAAAAATTAATTTCTCATTTTCAGAAGGGATTATGAACATGAAATACTGATAGTAAAACATGTCCATTACCTGATTCTCTCTCTCTCTCTCTCTCTCTCTCTCTCTCTCTCTCTCTCTCACACACACACACACACACACACACACACACTGCATGCAGAATACATTCAGATAAAATTGAAAGAAAAATGAGAAAGAATATTATTAAAAACAGTGAGTTTTCTATAACCCCGTCTTAACACTCCGATCAAACAGAAGACAGAAGAGCTTTGATTGGGGAGGAGAAAGGGAGTTCTTTGAACATGGACGGGTTCGTGCTGTGTGCAGTCACTGCACCTAGATCTAGCTCTCTGAATTACCAAGTCTCTGGATGGAAGCAACACAGTCACCATTAGGCTGAGTTCACAACGGTCCCTAAAGGAGCCGGGACTTCAAAGGTGTCTCAATGGGTGTTTTCCGTTCTTCATTATACCCGATCCATGAGTAACCTGAACTAAACAAGCCACTCTGCCTAATTAAATGGAATCTCTTCCTCTCTATTAAATATTTAGAAGTGCCAGCTGGGCATAAACATGTCACCGGAGAAGGTGGGAGGGGAGCCCCTCGATACTGGTCAATAGCTGACTTAACCTCCTTTAAGCAAAGCTGTGGCCGGACTAGCACCAGGGCACATGAATTATTCTAATTACTTTATTATCAGTAAAAACTGTTTAGAGGTAAAGAGTGTTTATTCGCCACAATTATGCTCACAAGAACCATCAGGATATACAATCTGGAGGTGTGGGTCTTTGCTCCAGATACCAGAAGATAGCTTGTGGGACTTTCTTTTTCAATTATCCACATCTCTAAAAAGCTATGACAGTATTTCCCGCTACGGTCCTATCCAGATTAGATAGCAAGGTTTTGTTTTGATTTTAAAATATTTTTATTATAGTTCTTAGTGTTTTTTTTAAAGAGATAGTTCATGTCTTCTTTAAAAACGGACTTTCTCTTAATGTGCTTCGAGTTTGTATTGTTTTATTTTTTTGGTTAAAGCAAGAAAGGTGTGCAAAGTGCTTGCCCCTTTTTGGAACGGGTGGAAGAATTACAAAGTTCTCTCAGCTCATCAAAGTAGTTTGGCTTGCATGCGAGGCTCCCTGACAAACCTCCTAACCTTTTAAAAAAATCATATGGTTTTTATTTGTAACATAAGGTTTGTCCGTTATACAACCAGACAAAAATTATAGAAACCAAAATGTTTGATGGAGATTCTTGAGTTGAGATGCTTTGTTGGAGCGCCCTCTTGTGACCAGGTTTCACCAGTGCAACTTCTGTCCTGATTTTTTATATATATATTTATTCATTTTCAGAGCAGCATCAATCTACGGGTATAGACATAAATATTGAGAGGAGACTTTGACATTGCATCTATTTTTCAAACAGTAATACGCTCCCCACTTAGATTCATGACTTCCCCAGCCGCAGGCTCTTGGCCAGGTTTACAGTACCAGGCACAGATCTCCTTTGAAGAGAGCCTCAAAGCCAATCAGAGAAAGCAGTTGGTCACCCCCATAACGATCAAGCCATTGGGCACCTCCTAACTCCAAAAGCACTGTAAAATGTATTTCACTGAAGCAAAGAAATAAGTGAGAGTTTTAAAAATGCAACTGAATGCTTAAAATGTATATACAAAATGTCCACAGAGCAGAAAGTGCTTTGAAAACAGAGGACGTTTACACGGATCCCCAAGTCCCTCAGCTAGTCACAAGGGAGATGCCTCTGTCAGATGCCAGCAGTGGGATTCAGATAGAAGGAAGATGACAATGGCTTGCAGGCTGAACTGCGTCACTGCCTGAGGCCCCCAGCATGCTGTAAAGACGTGCTTCCATTGGATAAGTCCTCAGGGGTTACTGTCCTTGGGTGGAATGTGGTTTTCCTTTGAGACCCTCCCTCTTACACTGGGACATGAGAATCCCAGCAAGAGAAAAGACATTAAAGGAGTTAGTTATGTTAACTGTGTAAAACATGATGTTAACTATGCAGAACATAATGTTGACGATGTAAAGCATAACGTTCTAAGCGAAGTCTTCTGAAAACGTTATTATGCTTCAGTGCTCACTAAAAAATAGTTACTTGGGGAAGATTGTTTATCAGGAAACCTCGGCTGAGAGATTAATATATTTTGAGGGTTAGAGAGATGGCTCAATGGTTAAGAGCACTGGCTGCTCTTCTAGAGGACAAGGATTCAATTCCCAGCCCCATACGATGGCTCTAAACTGTCTGTAACTCACACTCTCACACAGATGTACATGTGCATGATATAAATTTTTTTAATTTTTCTTAAAGAAATGAATACAATTTGAAATCACCATGGTTATCGTTCATAGAACTTTTTTGAGGTGACGCAATGAGCCTGCATTTATCACATATCTTTAATTTTATACAGTTTAAATTACTAATCTCAGCATTTAAAGTGTAACTGCTTCTTACTTATATAAGAAATTAAAAGTTCAATAATAATATAAAAAGGAGTTGATAAACGAGAACTATTTTCTTGAGGTAGAGTCTCAAAGGAGCTTAGATTATTCCCAGATAAGTAGCCGAGGATGGCCTTGAACTTCTGCTCTTTCTGCCCCACATCTCCTGAGTGCTGCAATTACAGGCCTGGTCCACGCCTGTGCTCGGGGGTGAACCCAAGGTCTGGTGTCTGGCAAGCAGACGATCCACCCACTGCACTGCTCTTCTAACCCCGGGACTCCTCCTGGACACATGAAATTGTGGATCTTGAGAAAACTTGAAGCCAAAGCGTTCAAACCTGTCATGTTACAGGTTTAAAAACAAAACAAAACAAAAACAGTTGAGGGCCAATGAGATGGGTTAGTGGGTAAAGACACTCCCTACCAAGGCTGACGACCTGAGTCAAATCCCTGGGATGCACGCGGCCAAAGATCTGACTCCTGTATGTTGTCCTTTGTCCTCTCCTCCCCACCACAAACACACTCCCTGTGGCATGTGGGAACACACGTACACACCCACAATAAATGTAACTTAATTTTTTATTTAAAAAAAATACAGTTCAGTACATGAGGCATGCCCAGAACCCAAGGCCTTTGGGGACTCAACTGGAGAATTGTGAAAGTTGGTGAGAATCTGTATCAAAGAGAAAAGAAGAAATATAAACAGCATACCAAAGCCCAAAAGTAGGAAGAAGCTTATCCACGGTCAAGATAAAGAGTCACAACCCTGGAACTAAACCTGGGACCAGAAGAGCATGCTGTTTTCACGCTGAGTGCAAGTTCAAGGATGGCCCCACCCTCTTTCTGCCCCACCCTCTGCTTCCACTGACACTTCTGCCTGCTGGTGGTTTCTTTGTCACTTACTTGTCTCTCTGTGTCTCTGTCTCTCTGTGTCTCTCTCTGTCTGTGTGTGTGTGTGTGTGTGTGTGTGTGCCCCTTTGCACACGTGGGTCCCTGCATCTACATGGGATAGAGGATGACCTTCAGTGGCGTTCCTCCGAGGGCTCTGTCCCCTTGCTTGCTGAGACATCATCTCTCTTTGACCTGGAGCTTACTGACCACATTAGCTGACAGACCAGCAAGCCCCAGAGATCTACCTGTCTCTGCCGGTCTCCGCATCCCCAGTGCCGAGTGTGCAAGTGACACCATGTCCACACTTTTATTTTTAATTGATGTGGATTCTGAGGAATGTACTCATATCATCAAACTTGCACAACCAACGCTTTACAGACTGTCTCGTTCTTTATAATAATAACAGTATTTTTTAAGATAAGAGGGGCAGCTTTAGAAAACCCTCCATTGCAACACTGGAAATAGGGCGTCCTCTCTGAAAATTTCTGGACCTCTTATCCCATGTCTATTCATACCAGTCACCGTTCTTATAAGTTACAGAATTTGGGGCTAGAGAGATGGCTCACACGTTAAAGACTAGGCTCACAAAGAAAACTATACGAATTACAGAATGTAAAGACCTGAGAATAGGAAGCTCGCCCTTAGAACCACAGACCTCCATAGTTACTGGAAATAACTTTTAGTCACAAAGTTATGACTTTTAATCACACAAAGACTTTGCTGTAAATTTTTTTTTAATTTCTGAAGCTCCGCTACCCTCAAGTCTTCAGCTGATCCAAGGCTGTGACCATTCTCTACTTCTCCACACGGTGGCGCTCTGCCTTATTGTAAACTCCACTTTCCTTTTCCAAGTGACTTTGCCAGTCTCAGAACAAATGGACTTGTGAACTGTAGAGATGGTGTCATGTGCCTCTGTGCTTAGTGTCCTGACATCACAGTTATAATAACCTCCTCCCAAAGTGGGTGCCTGTGCCTGCCTGGCACCCCGAAGTTCTGGTAAAGGACATGTGGTGCTCTGAGAGAGTTTCAAGCCTAGGGCAAAATTAGGTGTATGAAAAAGATTACATGTGTGTGAGTGTGAATGTGTGTGTGTTTGTACTTATGTGCATATGCATGTTTGTGTGCATGTATGCAAGTGTGTAAATGTGTGTGAGAGTGTGTGCATGTTGTATGAGTGTGTTTGCATGTGTATATGTGTGTGCATGTGCATGTATATTTGTATGTGTATGTGTGTGTGTGTGAGAGAGAGAGTGTGTGTGTGCGCATGTTGTGTGAGTGTGTGTGTTTCCATGTGTATGTATATTTTGCATGTGTGTGAGCATGCACATTCTGGTGTGGGTTTGTATGTGTGTGTGCTAGCATGTTGGTTTGCATAAGTGCATGCAAGGGGTGTTTTCCTGTGTATGTATATGTTGAGTGTGTGAAAATGTCTATGTGCTGTGTGTGTGTGTGTGTGTGTGGTGTTCTGGAATATGAATCTGCATGTATATTTGTGTGTTGTGGAGTGTATTTGCAAGTGTGTGTATTCTGTGCTCTCTCCTCTCTCTCTTCCCTCCTCTGGGTATATATGTGTTGGTGTGTGTGTGTTGCTATATGTGCCAAGCCCCACCTCCTACAAGCCCCATAGCCTTCAAAATGCCACCACAACCTGGGACCCAGGTGCTAGTCAAGTGAGCTTGTGAAAGACATTTCAGATTCAAACCAAGGTGGTTTTCCAAGCTCAAGAATCCACAGTAAACGTTGAACTCCCTGACGACATTATTCTAGAACATTTGTCTACTCCTTTCCCGGCGCCATGCTACATCTTAAAACTTTTAGAAGTATTTCGGTTTGATTTTATGTGCATGAGTGTTTTGCTTACATGTATGTCTGTGTACCATTCGAAGGCCATAAGAGGTGTTGGATCTCCCGCGGCTGGACTTGTAGATGGTTGTAAGTTGACATGTGGATTCTAGGAATCAAAATTATGTCCTCTGCAAGAGTAACCAGTACTCCTAACCTCAGAGCCATCTCTCCAGCCCCGGCTTCTGGAATTTTATGATTAATTTTGTTTCGGGTTTTTGTTTTGTTTTGTTTTGTTTTGTTTTGTTTTGTTTTTGTTTTTGAGACAGGGTCTTCTTATATTGCACAGGCTGGCCTTCAACTTAGGCTGAAGTAGCCATCTTGCCTCAGCCTCCTGAGTGCTTGGGACTGTCGGACTGCAGACTACCTGTCTGCCTCCCCTCTGGAGCATATAGTTGGTGTTTAGATATCTACTTGAAAGTAAATAGGCTCCAGCTGTAACAGGCAAGTAGCCCGGGAAGTTCCCACTATTTACAGTAAGAGCTGCCTCCCCCCCCACACACACACACAGTCAGATTTGTTTCTTTGTGGCTAAATTCTCAGTGTTGGAGAGTCATATTTTGGCTACATGTAAGCAGCGGGAGGGGTCTGCTGATGGAGAACTGGAGATCATCCTAAACACAGCCACACATCTGAAAATGACATTTTAGCTGTCTCCAGTGGTCATCCTTAAGATTAAATATTACTGCTTCATAAGATTACGTATTACCAACTGACGTTGTAAACTGTCTTGGTTTGCACCTTCAGTGGTGTTTGCAGTGCCCAAACTCCCCCAATGATTCATTACCTCTAACACCCACGATGATCGATGTTGTAAAAACTTAGAGTTATTTTATTATGTTATGTGTGTGAATGTTTTACTTACACGTGTGTTTGCACACCATGTGTGTGCTTGGTCCCTGAGGAGTCCTGAAGAGGATGTGAGAGCCCCTGGATCTGGAGCACCATGTGACGCTGGGAGTCCACCCCCAGCCCTCTGCAGTGCTTTTAACCACTGTACCATCTCCCAAGCACAGTGATTTTTGTTGTTAACTTGATTTCATTTAAAATTGCTATGTAAGCTGGGCAGTGGTGGCGCACGCCTTTAGTTCCAGCACTTGGGAGGCAGAGACAGGTGGATTTCTGAGTTCAAGGCCAGCCTGCTCTACAGAGTGAGTTCCAGGATAGCCAGGGCTACACAGAAAATCCCTGTCTCGAAAATCCAAAAAATAAAATAAAATAAATAAAATAAAATAAAATAAAATAAAATAAAATAAAATAAAATAAAATAAAATTGCTATGTAAACATGCCTTTGGGCATGTCTGCCAGGGATAATCTAGATTAAGTTCAGTGAAGGAGGTGGCATCTAAAATAGGGGTGGCCCCATTCCCTGGGCTGGAATATTCTGCTGAATAAACAGAAGGTGATCTCAGCACCAGCAGTCATATTTACTGTCTCTTTCTGTCTCTTTCTCACTGTGATCCTGTCTTTCTGTCTCTGTCTCTGTCTCTCTGTGTGTCTTTCTGTATCTCTCTCTGTGTCTGTGTCTCTGTCTCTATTTTTCTGTCGGTCTTTCTCTCTGTTTATCTCTGTCTTCCTATGTCTCTCTGTCTCTGTCTCTCTGTGTGTTTGTGTGTCTCTCCTCTGTCTTTCTGTCTCTGCTTCTCTCTGTCTCTTTGTCTCTCTCTCTCTCTTCATCTTTCTATCTTTCTATGTCTTTCCCTCTCTGTATCTCTCTGTCTCTGTGTGTCTCTGTCTCTATTTCTCTCCATCTCTCTCTCTCTCTCTCTCTCTCTCTCTCTCTCTCTCTCTCTCTCTCTCTCTCTCACCTGATGGCATATGCAATGTTGCCAGCTGCCCCACACCCCTGCCACCATGCCATTCCCCAATCCCCTGTTCTTACCTTCTATCAGGTACTCATCACAGTGATGACTAAAGTAACTAATTCAACAGTCCAACCATTAAGTGATGCATGGCTATACCAAGCAAATTACTTCACTGTGGCTTTAGGAGTCCAAGAAAGCCCTCTTGTACCCCAACCTTCCTCTATTTCCTCACATGCCATTAATTAAAGATGATTCTTTCACTCAAGTTTCAAAATAAGGCCAACCATGTAAACTCACCTCTGGGAAAGGTGCTCAGGCTGTGCGATGGTTAATTTTAATCATCAATTGATACAACCTAAAATCATCTGGGGAAGAGGGTCTCAGGGATTATATACAGGGTCTGTTGGTATGTCTGTTGGGGACAGGCTGAATTACATTAATCAATGTGGGAAGACCCAGCCCACTCTGGGCGGCCTCATTCCTTAGGCAGATGGCTTCAGTGCAAAAGTAGAGAGAGCAAGCGGAGAGGGTCACCCAAGTGAGTGGGCGTGTGTGCATCCATTGCGCTCTGCTCTTAACCGGACAGGATGTGACTACCTTTTGGAAGTTCCTGACTTAATTTCCCAACCATGTTGGCCTATAACCTGGAATTATATTTCATCCCTTAGTTGCTTTTTGTCTGGGTATTTTATCACAGCAACACCAACGACACTAGAATAGGCCATCCAGCCAAACCAAAGAATGGGCAGATAATAGTGGTGTTGGTATGTGCTCTTTGCTTCAGAACCAGGGGTCAAACCTAGGTCCTTACAAACCTTAGGCAAACGATCTACCCCAGGGCCATAATCCCAGCTTCTCCCCCTTGTTGGTTTTTGAGACAGAGTCTCACTGTAGTGCAGGCTGGCCTGGAGAGAGAGAGAGAGAGAGAGAGAGAGAGAGAGAGAGAGAGAGAGAGAGAGAATGCTTAAACAGCATCCTGATGACTCCAGAAGGAGTGCGCCCAGGAAGCAGGCTGAGAGGGCTCACATCCACTCCTGACGATGCCCCAGTTATGCTCAGAACTGAATGTAGCAGAAGGCTCTCCCCACCCAAGTGCACCACCATCAAGACGCCTATACAACGTGGCTGCTGGCTCACTCACCCCTCTCACTCTGCTGTGAAGAGCTAGGCTGAGCATTCTGATTAGGAACGCATGGCTGGGAGCAGCACGAATGCAAAAGAGGGCATGGGGGGGCGAGTGTGCTTCTCTCACACAGGAAACCTGCTGACATAGAGGATGCTTCAGTCTTTCTACAGAAATGCTGCCTTCCGCGGACAGAATTCCAGCCACAGTCAAGCTAATGGAGTGCACAAATGTAATATTTTTTTCCTGGGTACCTCCAACTTAACACCCAACGAGATGGCATCTTTCGCATATATTTACAAAAGCCTTTCTTCACCCGGCAACGTCGGTCCAGATTGCTTATAGATGCTGAGGTAGCAAGTCACCCTTCTAGCGGACTGAGATAAGTCATCTCTATAAACTTCGCTTGCTCCAACGTATGAGAGTGAAAGAAATCAGGCCTCGAGCTTTTCCCAATAAATAGGCTGAACAGCTGGGTCGTGATGGCTGCGGCTTGTTCTGCCCCATTGCTACAAGACGTTTCAAATGTCTCCCTTTCCTCTTCCCCTTCCCCTCTCCTCCCCTTCAGTCTGCCCCCCACCCTCCCCGTTTCTCCCTGGCACCAGAGTTTTCGTTTCGATCGTTTATAGAAAAAGAAGGCAAAAGAAACAAGCCACCGATCAAGCCCTGAGGAGAGGCCTAGACGCTGGCGTCCTTGGAAGGCTCAAGATTGATCTAAAGGATTTTTGTCCTCAAATCATTTTTCTTGCTAAATGTAACTAGCTACTTTGTAAGCCTGGTTTCTCCTGCTTTAGCGCTCGCTACTAATAATTTGCACGCCGGGAACTTCATCTTCTGAGGAAGATTCTTACACATTGTCATTTGTCCCCTGTCCAGTGATCAAGCCAAGGGGATGTGGGACCTTCGGAGTCTTCCCATCAGCTTCCAGTTAAGATTTCTCTCCTACTTTTTATTTATCCTATTATTTTATTTTTAGCCCAGGCTTGCCTCAATCTCCATAATGCTGAGGATAATCTTGAACTTCCAATCCTCCTGTTCCCACCTCCTAAGTGCTGGCATAATAGATATGCACAATGAAGCCCAACGTTCCAATTACTAGGAATGAAGCCCGGAGCTTCACGCATGCTCCGCAATCACCTACCAGGGGCTTCACGCATGCTCCGCAATCACCTACCAGGGGCTTCACGCATGCTCCGCAATCACCTACCAGGGGCTTCACGCATGCTCCGCAATCACCTACCAGGGGCTTCACGCATGCTCCGCAATCACCTACCAGGGGCTTCACGCATGCTCCGCAATCACCTACCAGGGGCTTCACGCATGCTCCGCAATCACCTACCAGGGGCTTCACGCATGCTCCGCAATCACCTACCAGCTGAGGCCCATCCCTTGCCTTGGTTTCTTGCTTCTTAATATGAAAGCCTACATCCAAAACAAAAACAAAACAAACAATGACAACAACAACAAACCCTAACAGACCATTGCATTTCATACAGGCCCTGGGACGTACAGTATAGACCCGCCATGTCTGGACAGTCAAGCTGTATACAACCACATGGGTGAAGTGGATACATTTAAATGGATCTCAGTGTGCAAAACCTGTTACATCGTGTCACGTGACCACCCTGACGCACATAAGGTCAGGGGGAGAACCTCCTGTATATGGTCGGAGCACATCACATTTTGTGCTTACCTGACCTGCCCACAGCTTTTTATGTCTCAAAGAATAAAATTAGACGTTTTGTGGTGATCAGTTGACGAAATACTAAAACCTTTCTGACATCTTTGTCTCTTT